>UFQX01000707.1:0-15000 GCA_900497675.1 Arapaima gigas | reverse complement strand
AGTGATAATGGATAACAAGAAGGAGAAAACAGAACTGGTGATAGATGTGGCAATTCTAAGCAGTAGAAACATTTGGAAGAAGGAATATAAAATATCGGAGAAATACCAAGGATTGAGAGAGGCATTCGGAATTGCCACATCTATCACTACTGCTGTTTCCTTCTTGTTATCTATCACTACGATATCTTGTTGGTTAGACATTACCTACTGCAATGGACTGACAACTGATCTAGGGGCTGTTTCATTGCCCAGCTCTCTCTGCTTCCATGATAGGCTTTAGACCACTGCCACCCTCCTCAGGGTAATGGATGGATATTCATTACCTGTTTATCTGTCTGAATGTTCAACTCTCACCGGATTTTGGCTCTGCTTTTGTCCACCACTCTCTGTGGTGCCTCCCATTTAGATGTGGGAGTGTCCCGGCCATATACGTTACAGAGGTTCCTGTATATGATCCCTGCCACTTAGTTCTGCTTCTCAGTATATGTTGTCCCTGCCTGCATCTTGCAATCGCTACTATGTGCTGGCTTGTCTCAGTAGCTTCTTTGCACTGTCTGCACCTGGGGTCTTGCTTGATATGGCATCTCAGTTTCAACTGGTACTGAATTTTTGTTCTCATGCTGCCATGATCAGTGCCTCTGAACTGTCCTTCAGTCCTGCTTTTTGCAACCATTGGCAGGACCTCCTCCTGTCGGGCAGCCTCTGCTATTTGTTGGTGGTAGGTTCCATGGAGAGGCTTATCCTGTCATGGCAACTCCGGTGGTTCCCTACTATCCACATAATTGATCTGCTTCAGACATTCCCCTAGTAGCTCATCTTTAGGGTACGTTGCTTGGAGGAACTCATAGATGTTCTTTATTTCATTCAGGACAGTAGTTGTTACACTTCTGAGGCCACTTCCCCATTCTATCTGGCAGGTGTACAGTCTCTGGATGGTGGATTTTGGATGGAAGGCTCTGTGCATTGCAAGGGGTTTTACGTTTGCTGCTTCCATTTGCTGTATTGGCCACCTTACTGTGGTAGGTGGATATCTGATGACTGGCAGGGCATCTGTGTTGATGGCTCTGATATTTCCATTCAGTTAGCGCTTTAGAACAGGTCTTACACTGTGGAAGTATTTGGATGTTGCTGTCTTCCTACTTTCTGCCTCATTGTTCCCGTGTGATTAAAGGATCCCCAGGTACTTGTAGTTGTCCTGCACATCTATTATGTGGCCTTGTGGAAATTCATCTCCCTCTATTCTTATCACTTTTCCTCTTTTTACCGTTATCCTGCTGTACGTCTCTAGCTTGAACAACATCCCGATGTCCTTACTGTAGATTCGGGTGAGATCGATGAGGGAGTCAATGTTTCTATCAGACTTAATGTACGGCTTGATGTCATTCATGTACAGAAGATGGCTGATTGGTCGATTTACTCTTGAACCTGTATCTATAACCACTTTTAGCAATGGTCTTGCTGAGGGGGTTCAGGCTTATGAAGAACAGCAGTAGGGATAGTGCATGTCCTTGGTATATACCACACTTCACGATCACCTGGGCAATTATATTTGAGTCTAGTTTTCACAGGAGACTTCTTCTGATGTTTGAGTGCTGGGTGATGAGTTGTTTTTCTATGAGTGTGGATGATGGTCTTTTCCTTATCCATAGTTTCCTCATGTGTTTCATGTAGCCTCTCTCATTGGGTTTACTGTTGTAGTAGCATTCCGTCAAATTCATATTATAATCTCTTGTCCATCTGTGATTGGTTCCAGTAGACCACTTACCTTTGAATTGTCCTGGTTCTCCAACATTTGATGCGATCCAGCACGACTCTCTTTGTTCTAGTTACTCTCATATTAGGAGGTAGGCAAGTGTAGCATTAGAAGTCTTACCTAATGACTTTTATTGTCCTCACTCATTTATTTTTTATTTCTTTTTTAAAATTTATATTCTTACCTGATGGCTTATATATCTTATACTCCCAATAATTTCTTGAAAATGAGTATATTGGTGTTATATTAATTATGGCCTAATATGTATAGTCATAAGACTGAAAAATGTGTGTGATTTGTTTTTCACATCAGTGTATTGTCTAAGGACTGCATGCCAAACAAGTGATTCAATTGTATTACAGTTAAATTTTGCCTTTAATATTCATAGCATAATTGTTAATATGATGTAACCCAGATTTCTTTTTATTAGGAAGATAGTTTAAAAAATTTAGAACATACTATCTTCCCATGTTCCTTGTTCAGCCACTGTTAAACTCACTAATGTAGGTTTCTGCTGCTTATTTAAAAAAAAAGTTAAAGTAAATAAAGTAAAAACACAAATAAACAAATGCTGATAGAGAAATGTTTAATGGAAAAATGTTCCTTTCCCATTTACTTCATCACCCACTCTTTCAAACCTGGCAGGACCAGAAAAAAAAGTCTTTTAGAAGGAATGTTAATGTTATGTTCTGAAACTTGGCTCTGATAAAATAAAAGTCCTGAGTTCTCTACACCTATTTCATTTTAAATTTGAACTGAGTGATTGCAGCTAACACCCACATAAAAATGAAAATAGTTTTTAAATGGCTTTAACCATTTAATGTTTTGTCTCAGGTTTGAAAAATACTTAAATGAAAAATGTTTTAATACTTTCACATATGGTTGAAAAGACAAGTTCAAGGCCGAATTCTGAAATCAGAAAGACATAAAATATAAGAGATCAGGTAGAAGTAGTAAGTTAAAAAACGAGTAAATTATTATTTTTTTTCTGAATGCTGTGAATGAACATACAGTAATCCCCTGGCATCCGAATAATCTGTGGCTGAGAGCGCATCGGTTACTCAGGTCTACAGATACCAAGTGCTTCTTTCCCATTATCTTAAACGGGGAAAAGTAAATAATCAGAAAACACCTATATAACAATGAAACCATGATTTCAGGATGATAAAACACTCTAAACACCGGTTACCTGATTAGGAAACACTTAATGTTGTCATTAATTTGCATGTTTATAAGACGTGGTACAGTATATACAGTATATACACTATAAGATTTTACATGTCAGTGCTGCAACCAGCATCACAGCGTTACTTACAGGAGATGAGAGGGCGCATGTGTGGGCTTTGCAGCCAGAGTTCAGTGTTAGGAGATGTTAAATAAATGGAAGACGTGTGTCAAAGAAACCTGTCACCTCCACCTCTTTGTTTGACACAACTGTCATTCAAATAAATAGGTTTATTTTAAAAAAATGTATGGTATTTATTTGCAGATTTTTTAAGATTTATTTTGATTTTTATTTGCTTAAATTTTTTTTATTACTGAAATTCTTCAAATAAAAATTTGTTATAGCAAAAGTTCCATTCGGGTACCAACAGGTACAATGGGTATTGTCAAAGAAAATTTAGATGAAGCAATTGCAAAATAAAAGTTTTCTTTATTCACAAGTTCAATTTAGTAGCATACGACATTTAGGGAGAGACCACACCCCACAGTTTCCTTGAACAAAGAAAAGGGTCCCCTTACATGGACATATAGGCATAGGCGGAGTCACTCATTTTTATGAATAGAAGAATACTGGTGGTAAAAAAAGACAATGAATGAGCACCAACATGTTTACATTATAGGTTAGGGTGGGGTGAACATATTGGGGTTAAATGACCTTGTGTGTGTGTGTGTGTGTGTGTGTGAGAGATTTATGTACATGCTGCGTGTTACATTTCTATTGCTGTTTATCAATTTTTTTTTCAGAGACCAAACTAATTTCCAAAATAGTAACTAGCCTTTTTGAAATTTAATGAACTTTGCTATGCAAAAAACTGCGTACCAAATGGCCATGTATGAAGATAAAACACAAACAAACAAACAGATTGCAGTGGATTTTTATAGATATAGAGATTAATGAGCTCTTATAGTGCTGTTTCCTTAAATGTTTCTGAAAGAGCATGTAGAGCATTGAGTTATTAATGTATAGCATTTACTTAAAAATGTATAATCAAATGCTTATTTACAAATCTATAATTACTACTTGCTATATTATAATTGGGTAGATTTATAAGTCATAACTTCATTTATTTAAGTGTTTTGCATACAGGATTTAGGTTAAGGGTTTTAAAAGATTTAAAGTGAAAGATTTCAGCTCAGCACTGAATTCATTTAGTTCTTGCATGTAGAATATAAGCATTCTTTAAAGGACATAACAACAGCCACTTCTGATGATGTTACAATAATTCCATTCAGCCAATTTGCAGTTTTATTGCTGTGTAATTCTCAGTTAAATTCTTTCCAATGTTCTAAGCAATTCACTCTATCCTTTTGGGAGTAAAGTTAACTGAATGTTGGCATTGCGACAATCTGGTAATTTTTCCTTTCAGTAAAACTGAAATTGTTTTGTATTCAGTTTAGTTTGGTGGGGACAGAACCTGCTGCTGTTGTGGACTTTGTAAAGGAACATTGAATTTGGTTCTGGTAATTAAGAGCACCACGTAAAATGGAAAATTTTCTCCCTGAAAGCTGTTCCTTCTTTCATACTGAGTGAGGAGGGGCACTTCACAGTGATCTCCACTGTCCTTTTGGTAATGCACGTTTTCCAGCCAGAAGCCTAATGTGACATGCAGAACAAACGAACAGAGAGACAGAAAATAAATAAGAACAGGAACATTCACCATGAATTTATATTGCTTATTAATTTTGTAGCCAGATGTGAAGTATAGGTGTGAATGATGCTAGGCATAAGAAATAATCCAAAAAGGGGGCTTTTATTAGAAAACAAAGCAGTTAAAATCTTTACCGTGTTCTAACTGACAGGGAACAGCATCTGCAGCTGTGTCTTAGTTTATGCCTGTATCTCACTCTCTCACTCAGTATGGTAGCTTAATGTGTGCACTGCGATGAGTCAAGCTCCATGACCAGTAAAGATATATACACACACACGCGCACACACACACACACACACACACAGTACTGTGCAAAAGTCTTAGGTACCTGTGGGAAAAATGCTATAAAGCGAGGATGGTTCCAAAAACAATGCCATGAATACTTATTAATCAATAAACCTTCTAAAAAGTGCAGTAGACAAAAAAACCTCAATCAAATCAATATTTGGTGTGACCACCCTTTACCTTTAAAACAGCATCAGTTCTCTTATGCAAACTTGCATGCAGTTTAAGGTAGAGGTTGGTAGGTTTTTCCAAACGTTTTGAGGAACTGGCCACAGTTCTTCTGCAGACTTTGACTGTCACTGCATGTCCTCCCAGACTAACTTGATCATGTTGAGATCAGGGCTCTGTGGGGACCATACCATCTGTTGCAGGATTCCTTCTTTTTGCTGAAGATAGTTCTGTATGACAAAGATTGGGTATCTGAGGTCATTCTCAGGCTGCAGAATGAATTGGGACCAAGCAGAAACCTCCCTGATGGTAGATAAGAATTTACCTGTACTTCTCAACAGACATTGAAGTTGCATGCCTAAGACTTTTGCACAGTACTGTGTGTGTGTGTGTGTGTGTGTGTGTATATATATATATATATATATATATATATAGAGAGAGAGAGAGAGAGAGAGAGCATTTCACCACTGAATGTCTTTGGAAATTTTAAACATGTCTGTGATCACAGGACCCTCCTTTTGATTTTAACTTGCCGAAGTGAATTCAAAATGACCACTTTCAATATGGCAGATGGCTGTTCACACGTACCTCACAGATACACCCATTGGTGTGATACAAAATGGTATTGTTAGATCAATCCAACATTAGCTTAAAGATTTTTGGGTACTTCTGGACTTTTAACTCAGCCTGTACAGGAAATGCAAAATAAGCCCAATTCCTTTTTAGCAGTTACATTATACTGTGGATTTCTGGCAGCACAGTCAAGTGGGAAGTAAGGTGGTGCTGGCATATTCTCCATGTGTTTCTGTGTGCTCAGGTTTCTTGTCACAATCCAAAGATTTGGATTTCATAAGCGTAAATCTTATCTAAAGACATACAATAGTTATCGCCATATCTCAAGATTTTTATAGATTAAATGCACACAATATTATCATTTCAAAGTGTTAAAATAGAGAAGTGGAAGTAATAGTGTGGATATGCTCCTTTATATTATTGCTGGCACCAGGACATGAAATACTATAGTAGATGACAACACCAGACCGTACAAAATATCAGCTGAAGATGGATTTATTTTTGATGACACAAAACATTGTCAACCACTGGACTGGACCAAATGGAATCCAGTGTGAACTGAATGTGACCACCATGTTAGATTGCATGAGCCAGCTCACTTGTAGAGTTTAAACAAACAAAAGATTATTGGTCACACCATCTTGTGTTGACTGGCAGTTTTTAACCTCAGTAGTTGTGATATTCTATCTACATCCAGCAGAGGCAATGAATTGGAGCCACACTGAAAAAGAACACAAAAAAGAAGTGGTAAGAAGAATGAGGTTCATCTGACCTGCTCATGGCAACAAATGCCTCCAAAAACAATTTTAGACTGGCCTTCAAAGTCAGGATGACCACCTCCAACCCTATATTAGAACAACAATGCAGTTTAATACCCAAAAAACGCCAAATAAAATCAGCATACAGAGCGAATAAACAAGCAAATCATTACTTTAATGGACTGTGATTTAAATATATTTCTATCTGACTCTTTGCACATTTTCTGAGATACCTTAGAAAATACCATGCATGGTGTGAACATATTTTTAGTAGTATCTAGTGTTTGAGTTATCGTGTGTAATCCATCCATCCATCCATCCATCCATCCATCCATCCATCAGTTGTCATTAGCCACTAGTCCTGGCCAGCATCATGATGGTCTTCATGGTGCCCATATTCACTGAGTATAAGGCAAGGAACAGTTATACTAGATGCAAGACCAGTCCTTTGTAGCACAGAGAAAAACACACTGCAGACAATTTATAGCCGTTAATTAACCTGAAACACATGTTTTTACACTATGGGTGGAACCCAGCTCAAAAAAAGCACACACAGAAGTCCACACAGACTGAGTGGCATTTGAAACCATGCCCATACTGCTCAGGTGTTGTGAGCCGACAGCTCTATAAGCGTATAACATGAAACTTTTTATCATTTGATTACTCAGTGGGAGTCATTCATTTATTTCTAAATAGTTTTTCAATTTCTCTATGTTCTCGCAAAAGTAAGAAAGAATTTGCTGTTTATCAACCCAAAAAGTTGGATCGCTATACTCTTGGTTTAACAAATAAACACCTCTGCTTCTTGAACGTTCATGACATTCATTGTCCTTTCTGACTAATTTGATTATCCTTCGACTGTAGGTGATCCACAAACTACAGCACGCATTGCTATTTTCCTTTTTCTTTTTTTTGAAATTGCAATGTGATTGCTTTAGACAAGAACTCTAAATTGACTGTTTTAAACCAAATCCCATTTGGTTCTGAAGCAGACACTGTTAAATGGTAATTGCTATTTATTTTGAACACGTCAGTCAGGGCAGCCATATAAGTGAGCATGATTCAAAGCAATGAGGTCTACGACAAATATTAAAGCCACCGAAAGACATCAAACACACTGCTCAGTCATGTAGAATGTGAAAACCACACTTCCTATGCAGCTTTCAGTTTAATCATGCATTAAAGACAAAATCAAAATTACAAGGCCATTAGCCATTGCATAAATTTGCATTTTGAGGATTTGTGTACTATTGTGATGTGTGAAAACTTTGAATTGCTGATTGTTGCTGGTGCTGGTAAGATGAGTACTGTGTACTGAATGCTAAAAGAACAAAAATAAATTCAGTTTTTTTATGTTCTCTGGTGCTGCAGATGTCTAGATTTGGAGAAACTCTGTTTTATTTAATTCATAATTAAGTTCCTAGTTTAAAAAATTACTGCATGTGTCACACCACAAAATTAGATAGCTAACACTATCTAACCAAATATAACTTTTTGTAGTCTAATGGTTGGGGAATCAAGTAACATAACTGTTGACTCGGATTTGAAAAAGGAAGGTTTTTTTGTTTAAAAAGTATGGGCTGTCGTAGGCAAAATATTGAACAATAAATAGACTCACATTATAACTTTTGAATATAAATATTTTGAGTTATTTTGTTGGCTGCAATGAGGATATATTGTTGCTAACATTTATTTTCTGAGATTTACTGATTAGGACCTGAAAATGCTGATATATTAAGATCACAGTAGAATATAAAATTAATGTATCAGAGCTATGGAGCAGGTTATGCTCTGACTGTATAGACTAAATTCCTGGTTTGGACCAAGCAGTACGGCATATACCAGTATCATTATTCTTGGTGGATTTCTGCTTCTTCAGATATTTTTTTAGACATGTTAAATGTCATAAGAACTGATTTATGCATGCCATTAAATATTTGGGCGGCAGAAATGATTTTTCACTAAAGAGAGATAATTTATTTTCTTAGCAGTGTAAATGTACAGTTTATTTTGGGATTTTCCTCTTTCACTTCTTCTCTGTTAGGTACTTTGTATTTTATCATTTAGAAATGTGACATGTCTGTAATGCAATGAAGTTTATATAAAATTATTTGTTTGACTTTGAATGCTGCAGCCAGGGAACACAGGGGGATTATTTGATGTCTATGTATGTATGTATGTATTTATGTATCTATCTATCCATCTCGGTATCTGCCAGTCTATCTCTAGGGTGTGGTGCTATTGACATAAAATAAAAACAAAAGGTTCCACTATAACTGTGCAGAATTAGGCCTCAAGTAAACCAAATGTACAGGTTGACGCCTTAGGTATTTAGCTATAATAGCTAGGCTGAAGAACAGAATTGAGCTTTTGCACTTGATTGCTTTGAAAATGCATTACTTTAAGAGATGGCACAGGTTTGCTTCTTGTGTGATTTGGCAGTTCTTCATACAAAAATGTTATAAGTTCCTGGTATTTTTTTGAGGACAAAGCCCTGGAAATGTAGTGACACAATAGGAAGACATGAAGTGACATTTATTTTGCAACCTTTCCCAGGGGTATGGGACTTCGATATGACTGTAGATTGCAGAACAGATATGATGGCAAACTTATTGATATGGTGCTTTTCTGGGGACATGAGCCACACTGAGTGCCCTTCAGCAGGCCTACGATTGGTTTGCTCCTGGAACATGGCCAGAGTTTCAAGTGGTATTCACAAGGGGATCAGCCTCACTTCTTACAAGTCATCATGGTGCCACAGCAAGAAACACAGTGCCTGTGCCATTGCCATATGCGTGGATATTAGCACAAATGCAATAAAGCTTCAGTAAGTGTCATAATAATCGGTACCTAAATTCCCTGTCAAATCGGATACTTGTTGATGTGTGCATATTTCCACTACCATTTGCTGTAAACGTATCTTGATGGAACGCTTTATTCTATTAAAGCGATACTCACCACAGCAGTTTGTATGAAACGATTACAAATGGTCCATATGCTTCATTAAGGATTAAAACTCTTGGGACCATTATCTGAATTTGTACATATGCTTATTCAGCATAGTAAAAAGAGCAGAAATGCTTTCCCTTAAAAACAGTGATGCAAATAATGATACTGTTGAGAACATTCTCCTTTTGTTGTTCTCTTGCATGTATGACATTGAAAAAAGTCAGATTGTTTATTTATTTATTTATTTTTAGCATTAATGCTGGAAAGGCTATTAACTACCAGAAACACTGCTGACATTTGAAGAATGATGCATCATGTGTGATGTAGGTGTCAGTCAATAATACTGTTCTGTAATGAATTTTAATTTGCTGAATTACTTTCTTGTAAACAGTTGGCTACAGTTACAGCACAGTTGTTTGCAGAACACTTACAGAAATATAGCATATGAAGCACACAAAATATGAATTCTTTCCAATATCTGGGTATAATCTTAAAGCCAACATTCTTTCCAATGAAGTTCATTTAATGAATTAATTAAACTTTTTAGACCACTTACACAACTTACACAATTAAATATTTGTTTGTATCCTAAAATTCCTGTAACAAACTATTAACTTGCTGGTATGTTTTACATATATTTTTCCAAATCAAAAATAACATGGCTTCTGCAGACTTAACCTCACACTTTTGACGTATTGAATAACTTTGGACTTAGTTCACTTAATCACATCACTAAGACTTCATATTTAGCCTTCTTTTCACATTACTAAAGTTATTAGTTGTTTACAAGAATAAGACTTGAGATCCCTGCTCTCTAAATCAACTTCTCTCTTAAGCAGTTCCAGGGTAAACATAATCTTTGTGATTATTTATTAGTATCACAGTAATGTGCCACACTGTGCCTAATGAACACTATTAAAGGTTATTTCATAATGTTGCTAATAAAAGAATATTTTTTTTCATGAAAATGCCCACATAGCTGACATGAGTGTATTCTGGTCACATAAACTGGTATTTTCTGAATATTAAATTTAATAACACAATACTTTTGTTACCAATGGTACAGTTGAAAATGTGAATATGAAAAAGATGCTAAGAACTAGATGAAATTAACATATTCCTCCACTTAAACTCTGTGGGTTGCCTTAAGGTGTTTTTAAAGTTACTGCTGAGTAACACTAGGCAAAAAAGTGAAGTGTGACCATTTTCAGTACGTTTTAATTATGGGAACATCTTTGGTGGGTTAGCTGTCATGAATTACTGCAAAGAAACTATTAAATTATGAAGAGCTTAATTCTTACTAGGGACTTTTTTAGCTTTCCGTTTCTGTTTTCTGTAGCAATTGTCTGAGCATTTTCAACTTAATTTTGGAAAGAACTATAAGTAAAGCTCTGAAAACTACAGTTTGTGGATGAAAGCAGATTTTAGAATTATCTGTGTCATTTGTTTAGGTCATTATTATCAAAAAAAGTGCAACATAATAGTAATAACTGCCTCAGTGTGTGTGTGTGTGTGTGTGTGTGTGTGTGTGTGTGTGTGTGTTTGTGAGAGATATGAGCTTTGTGGAGATTTATGTCGATCCCTGCTGAGGGTGGCACATTTCTTGTGCTTGGCTTTGTCTTCAGTGAATGTGGATCTGGCTTTAACTATTAGCCTCCGTGTTGACCCCACCTGGCTCTTGTTTTACATATTCTATCTTTCCGTCTCGAAAGGCTTGGCTATGCAGTTTTTCTGACAGAAGCAAGAAAAAAAGTTTACATTCCACCTCTATGCAGTAATGCTGCGCCAGCATCATACTGGCAGGGACGTGGACTGCAAGGCTTAGAAAGACCTCACAAAGTTAATACATTTACATTATTTTCCCTAGAGCACTGCTGATAATTGCTTTGTGTGCATGAAGGTTATAAACTCGTGACTATTATACTGTCTCTATAGAAGCAAAGACCAAAAAGCTATCACCAAAGGATTCATTAAAATAAATATGATATGCTATTCATTTTCTTCAGCAACACATCTGGGTGAAGCAACTTAGGTGGCCTGCAATATTCAGCATACATGCAAATACCGCATAGTAGAACTAGATAGGTACAGGCTCAATGTGTGTCAGCTGAGAAAGCTATTATTATTTATTTAGTAATAGAGTCCCATGACTACTGCACAATTTCTCATTGTTGTATCAGAATAGAGAATAACACACCATTTTACTGTGAGGGAATTTGTATTGTATCCTTTAATTTGAACAAAATGATGCACAAAGGGAACTGAAACTTAACATTCGAAAACTGAACATACAGTAGTTGTAGATTTACAGGTTAGGAATAAATGTGTTAATAAATTAAAATCAATGTTGGATTTTGACAACACAGGGACAGCACCGTCTGCTCACAGTGCCTGGGCTTTTTGGATGTAGGCTTGAGTCTGGCTTGGGCTCCCTTTGTCCTCATAACTTTCCTCCCACAGTTCAAAGACATGCGTTACAGGTTAATTTGTGCCTCTGTGTGTGTGTGTGTGTGTGTGTGTGTGTGTGTGTGTGTGTGTGTGTGTGTGCGCGCTTGTGTGAATACCCTGTAATGGACGGGTATCCTGTCCAGGAGGTTCTCTCCTAGCATAGCGCCTATTGATTCCTGAACAGGTTCCGCACCACCGTGACTAGGATAAAATTGTTAATCAAAATGGATGTATGTACTTTTCTAGAATAATACCTATTTCCTAAACAATAGGCATGTATCTTAATTAATGACAAAAACTGAAAAAAAGAGTTTTTGTGGTTTTGTTAAGGTATTACCTGTATTGAAATAACATTAATTATGTAATATTTGGATCTTGAGCTTTAACAATGAAGTTTTCTTATAAGACACCTCAGCATTCATGTTAAAATGTGTTGTTAAGGCAATGTAGCATGAAGACCTTCTCAAGGTTCACTTACTGAACCCTTAACAATGGCTTTTTTAACACTTTGTCTTACATTACAAATTACTGCTGCCCACTTTCAATTAATTGGAATGAATTACCTGATTTATTGTGTCAGAACCCAGCAGTGTCATAAAGGCTCAAACCAAGTGAGTGAATGAAAAAGCAGCATTTGAAAGCATATTTAAAATTACATAAAGGTTGTTGATGTATTTGATATTGCTGTCGTATTTATTACTGTTACTTGTTTGTGGAGGACATGTAAGCAAGAACCATTTTATTATGCATAAAGAACAATATACTCAGCCTTTTGACTTGAACTTAAATATAACCTTCACAGGGACAGCTAAAGTTTCACTGGTTGTGCAACTGACTCTTATTTAAAGCTGTTTTTTTTAAGCCACATGGTTCACACTTAACACTGATGGCTGCCATCAAAACAGCTGCTTATTTAGTAGGAGTTACTTGCACTGCACTGTGTAACTGTGTTATCTGGGCACTTTGGTCAGCAGACAATTTTGCCAACAGCATTCAGTGCCACACCCCAGGCTCAGACTGACAGCTGAAAACAGACAAAAGTTTGTGAAAATGAACACCAGGTGTGGTCATTCATCTTCATTAAAACATTTAAATTAATGCCAGGAATAGGGGTAAAAAAAAAGTTTTGGTTGTGGTTTTTGCGAAAGTATTGCTTCACTTTGATTAGCTTTTCCCTGCTATTTTTGAGACCCTATATGGCTTCTGTGCTGTTTTTATGTTCTATTGTTTAACTCAACTGTTTTCCCACTTTATAGTCATTGCATAACATTCTCTTTGCATTTAAATACATTTGTGTTTACAGTTGGGAAAAAAAAAATCCTAAATCCAATGTGACATGCAGCCCACACAACCCACACACACCACCATAACCAGAACAAGAACAGCCATAATACACACACAGAAAAGCAGTCACCTGCCTGCATTCACTGTTCAATAAAGTACCATTCCCAGATGAACCGTGGCTCCTTTTATTCGTAAAACTGGAAGTGGCACGTCCAACTATTGCTACGTTATGGCTAGACACTCCTCCGTGTTGGCGGGCCCCATTGTGTGGTAAGTCTTTCTGGAATTACTTCAAAAACAACAGCCCACTGACTCCTACTGCAGCTGAAGTTTCCATGGTAGTGAGTGAAAGATGTGCAGCCTCCTCTTATTCCACTGTGGAAGCTTAAGGCCATGTACTACAGTCTACCTGAACCACGAGCTGAACTTGCCTTAGATTCCCTCTTCAGACATAACCTGTCCAAGTCAAGACATGACTTATGCGGTTGTTAATTTCACTTTAAATCTGTGGTACAAATCTGTTTTTCAGGATTAGAAACCTTTTCTGTTTTATTTTGATGAGCAGAGATCTTTTTTTTACAACTTTTGAGTTTACACCAGATGATAAACTGCTTTAACTAATCTGAAGGCTGATGTGCTGCATCAGTTTTTATTTAGAAAAAAGCTTCCAGATAAACATGCAAACAAATAAACCAACTGTGATCAGCTGCCTAAAAAAATCAGTCTATTTTATGCACAATTTCGATTACATCTATGCTCAGATAATATAAAGTATTTAATGGCCCATGTAAATAGTACTTTTATATCATAAGTATTCATTATAGTGCTCTATACTTAGGACATATGCTCCTCTGAAAATAAGAATTGCTTTACTGTTCAATGCAATACTCAGGTCTTGCTATTATATATGACAGACAGTAATAAACTGACTTTCTGGCTGCACCTTGAGTCTACAGGAATAAAATCTATTGTGCTTTCATATTCCAGGAATTGCTTAAAAGAATTTCCGGGAGAAAGGTGGACTGGTGAGGGTGAAGGGATGGGTTCAAATGACAATACGGTGGAAAATTCAAAACCACTATTGATAAAAAAGGGGGAAAAAAGAAAAAATTTTGAGCTGCAATGCACACCTTTCCTTGCCCTTATGCTGAAACAGCACTGACTCAATAAACCTGAGCTTCTTGGAAATGAGTTTATACCTCATTTATGACATTACTGAAAACCTCTTCAAAGCATCTAATGAGATATTAACTTCACATATTAAACTTAACATTTGAAATGTTTGTATGAAAGCTACAATTTTAATTGTAATTGACAATTGTAATTGTCATAAAAAAGTTGTAAGTTCAGAAATGTGTTGACTGAATAAATATTTTAAATAGAGCACAGGATTAATGACAAGTTCAGTTGCATTAGAGAACAATCGCTAAAGTTGACATGGGGAATTTGCTTGTTATCCACACCTGCAGTGTAAGATCCTGCGTTTCATTACACACAATGATGTGGAGATGCACTGAGTTCTGGCATGTGCTTCCTCAATTGTCACGTGTTCCACCGCACAGAGAGACTACCATGACGTGTCCTTGAAATTGTACTCCATGCACAGCCATTCGCCTACAGGTGTTGTATAAGTAAGTGCCATCGAACTGACTCAGATGGAATCCATTCATTCACATTCCCAACTGATTATAATAACAGTGTCCAAAGTGAAGTATTTCTGGAAATAACGGCTCCGGCATTTTGTGGTTTAATTAACATCTGTGGCAGCTACAGTAGTTCTAATAGTTGTGCAAAGTTATGTTCTTTTCTGAAAATGATGCAAGAAAAAAATGTGTATGTACTGTGTGTATGTATCTCTCTCTCTCTCTCTCTCTCTCTCTCTCTATATATATATATATATATATATATA
>UFQX01000706.1:9025-257476 GCA_900497675.1 Arapaima gigas | reverse complement strand
TATTGGTGACACGTTGTAACCTACTGATAATTTATTGGTGACTGTTGAATTATTGGCAATGTGATGGTGATTTGTTGGTAACTGTATTGTGAATTATTAGTAACAGTGAATTATTATTTGAAATGTGTCATTTTTTGGTGACTTTATGTCAAATTTATGGTGACTCATGCTCTATTTGTTTGCAACTCCATGGCAAGTCCCTGGTGACTCTTTAGCAACTTCTTTCTGATGCCATAATGCCCTGTTGGCAATTTGGCAGCAAATTGTTGGTATGAGTTAGTCATTGCAACTCATTTCACTTTAGTGCTGACTTATGGGTTTTTGACCAGTGTTTTGGTGTTGATGAGGTTGGCCTATGATGCACATTACCAGTGACATGAACCAGAAAAAAGGAGGCTTTCTGAGCATCTGTTATTCATCACAGTGAGTGCAGGGCAAGATGAGTGGCACCTCAAACAACCACAGTGGACTGTGAGTCTTTGATTGCCAAACAGACTATTGTTTCTCTCCAGGGTTGGAGCTGCTAATTGCTGTTCCTGTGGGAGGGAAAGTGTCCAAAGTGGTGCGGCTAATGCTGGCTGAAACATAACCCTCACTACAAGAGCCTGTCAGGCGTAATATTGGTTTATTATGGGAACCCTGTGAAACAGCTCCAACAGAGGCCTGCTGGGGAAGGGGGGTCTGGCTGCAGCCACTGTCCTCTGTGTGGTTAGTGATGTGGTGCACACAACACCATGGGTCATGGCAAATGATCTGTGTGTGGGTGTGTGTGTGTGTGTGTGTGTGTGTGTGTGTGTGTTTTAATCAAAGGGTTTACATCTGTTCATACTGGAAGAGGTCTTTATGTTCAGCAGAGCCCAGTTTATGCCCCNTTTAATCAAAGGGTTTACATCTGTTCATACTGGAAGAGGTCTTTATGTTCAGCAGAGCCCAGTTTATTCCCCCCCCCCCCCTCTCCTATCTCACTGTTAATCTCACTGGATTTATCATTTTTGGTCATGAACAACCCCCAAGTTCACAGCCCACATAAAACATCTGTGGAATTAATGCTCTATATACCATGAAGGAATTAGTATCATAATTTATGATAACTTCCACCTGTAGGTGATTCTGTTTGCATAACAATGATGGAAACTTAAATACATTTAGGGAAGTTTGTATTAACGTGATTGACTGTTGCAAACCTGACTTTGGAGATACAAACATAATGAGTTACGGACAGACTTCCAGATTTCATGTTTGTAAGACAAGGTGTCAACGTATTTGAAAGACAGCAAAAGAAAAAAGTTTTCTTTCTGTGAGCTACTGACTTAGTTCTTACTTCTAAAGGAACAAACGACATGTCATGAGCACATTATGAATATGCAGTAGGAGACACCAGGAATCGGGGGAGGTTTTGCTGCTCAGACTGAGGTGCGAAAGGTGTGTCTGTGGGTGTTTTGTCTTTATTTATACATTGACACCATGTGTCTCATTTATTTTCATAGAGTACTTTTAAGAGAATAACTGAGCTATGCAGTACTCCACAGCAGGGATCGTACCTCCACTTCATCCTGCACAAAACCTATTTGCCCAAAGCCACTTAACTGGCAATTCCTGGTGATGAATTTGAGCTTTGTGTGTAGTGCCTTAACTGGAGGATCTGCATGAAATGGCACTGTTGAGAAGAGCGCTATATATAAAAAAATAGAATTGATAAAACATACACTAATAGACAGATATTGAAAATTACTTCATGTACAGCATTTTATGCTATAAAAAGGAGAGAAAACTAAATTACACAATCTGCTTCACCTGGAGAAAAGGTGTTTTCTGAAAATGTGCAGCAAGATTTAGCTGTTATGAAGAAACTGGTTTATATTCTAGAATAAGTGTAATGAAGCACACTTACTCAACAATTGCACACTTTGCCACAGCTGGGAACGGGTGGGTTAGAAGTAAGTGGATATAACCTGAGAATAACCATGATGAAACAGTTGTGTGTTGTAATTATTGTGTTGATGCTTGTTATATATTCTTGTTTGGTTCCCTTGGTGGGGAAATCTGTCCATGTCCAAGCTTGTTGATTTCAACCTGCATCCCAACATACTGTGACCTCACCCGGAGTGAAGAGAGGGCCATTTCCACATTTCCTAGAGTCTCACAAAGCCACACCGCTGTTAAATTTGCATGGGGTATAATCCATCCATCATCATTAACTACATTATCCTAGTCAGGGCTTCTGTCCAGAGTCTATCCCAGAATCACTGGGCACCAGGTTAGGAAACTACAGCCTGGGCAGCACACCAGTTCTTTGCAGGCTGTGTCCGGGACTGTTTATGGGAAATTAAGCTTTGATATGAATTTTTTATTGCTCAAGTATCATATTTTTATATTTTTTTTACCCTCCGTGTTTTCATAATACAGTTGTGACTGAATATTTACTTTAATAATGACAACTAAACCCCTTTAGTGCAAATGAAGCAGTTTTCACCACCCTTGAGCCCTAACCTTTGTCCTCTGATCTCTGACCCCACATGCAGGCATTGAGTGCATCGTGGTGCTGCCCGATCCACGCAGCTACTGGGATCCCGTGTTCGGCACGTGTGTGTTCCTGTTCTCGTTTGTTGTGCCTGTGGCCATCATTAGCGTGTGTTACAGCCTGATGGTGAAGCGCCTGCACAGTGTGCGCCTGCTGTCTGGCTCCCGCGAGAAGGACCGCAACCTGCGGCGCATCACACGCATGGTGCTGGCCGTGGTGGCGGCCTTCGTGCTGTGTTGGACGCCTGTGCAGGTGATGGCACTGGCGCAATCACTTGGTGTGAACCTGGGCAGCCTGCTGAGTGTGGCTTTAATGCACTTCTGCATTGCACTGGGTTATGTCAACAGCAGCCTCAACCCTGTGCTCTACGCCTTCCTAGATGAGAATTTCAAGCGCTGTTTCCGTGAGTTCTGCCAGCCTGTGGCCACGTTCTCCCTGGACGTGGCGACACCCCGTGTGATGGACCGTCCAGAGGGGGCTGCTACTGTGCAGGGGGATGCGTACGACTGTGGCAGTGCTGATGGACACAGCCCGAAAGCATGACTAGGTGTAGGGCTGCCCCTGGTGAGCGTTGGCCCCCCCAAAGCAGGCAGCGTACACAGTGAAGTGACTCAAATCACCAACCTCTAGTAGGACCTGATGTGTGTGGGCATTGTACTGCACTCCCCCATTGACACATGAACACAAGGACAAGCATAGGCACAGATGGCAAATGTACACAAAGACCCAGGACTGCAAACATCCAAACACTGTCAAAGACCTGCAGATACACAGATACACACATCAATACTTTTTACTCTAAATCTTACTAGTGTTGTCTGTTCTTTGTACAGCTGATCTGAAGTGCTTTAAATACTGTTTCAAATCTCAGTCTTTGTGGACCTTAATTTTGTTTATCCTTCAGTATATAGCAGCGGGCTGCAGTGTATGTGACTGCAGAATGTGAAAATAAGTTCTTAATGACTGTTCTGGGCACAGATGAAAGCTTTTAGATATGACAAAAGGAGCCCAAAAGAGAGAAGCTGTTTATCTGTAAATAGAGATGCAAAAATAAGAGCAATATGAACCTGTCTTTGCTAGCTCTCCATAATGCTGTGTTCCTGCACTCTTGACCTGCACACTGGCTGCCCAACTGACACACACATTTTGGCTAGACATCTGTTCACAAATGCATTTATTTATAAATCCAACCACTATGTAACAATCAATAAAATGATATATTTATTGACTACTAGGTTCTGTAGAACCCTAGTTAAAGTTATAATAAATGAAAAACTGCCTATATTTATTCCATTTTCATCATCACCATTTTGTACTACAGAGGGTTAAGTGTTACAGAAACTATACCGACAGACTCAGAGTGACAGGCCAAGTACAACATGGATGGGAAGAAAGTCTGTTGCTATACTTTTACTTTATTACCTTGGTCTCATTACCTGGAAACAACACATGCAACTTACAGGCCACTTTCATTTTTATTTATTTTGTAAAAAATAAAAAATGCATAAGAATAAAGAAGCCTTTTCTGTGAAAAAGATGTATATAGCTATAATAAAAAATATACAGTAAGATTTTTATTGTCACATTTTTTTCACTTCAATCTAGATTAAAATTACAACTCATTTAGTTTGAAGATTTAATACAAAACAAATTTTGCAGGAGGAGTATTATACCCTAGAATGTCTCACATATATGTAACATGAGGGAGTTCTCATGGGGTGTCTGTAGTAATGTTAATATCAAAATGAGGATTGATAACAAAAGGATGATTCTATGTTTTTCCATCCTCAGGTTAGTCACCTGAGGCTCTGTATAAGCTGATCAAAACATATCTTTGGTGTGAGACGTCTTCACAATTGTTGTGACTTTCATCCATGCAACTGCCAGTATTAAAGTTTCTGCTAAGCCAGCGCATTTTGTCCTGCATTACTGAAGCACCCTGCAGGTTTTGTTGAAGTGTGTTTTCAGGGAAAACTTTAGCACCTGCCACCCAAGAATGGAGGTAAAAGCATGGTATGACTGCACAGCATCACTGATCAAGGACTGTTCTCAGATGCTGAGTAGGTTGCTCGCTATGCGCCAGTCTCCTCTTGGGAGCTCAGCCCACACACCCACCAGCCAAGCAAAATAGAGCAGCTCTGATTTAATGTTGCCATAACTTAAGTGCAACACTGAAGCCTCTAGATGATTACTGTATGTAGATTAAGATGTTTATGGATACTGAATTATAATGAACATAACAATATAAAGTGTATGGCATTACCAACTGTCCTAAAATGACACTTACGCTATCTCAACTGATCCTTTCCATCTATTTTTAAACTTAAAAAAAATACCATAAATAATTAAAACCATCATCTGTACAATAAAATCTGAGTCATAAACTCCTAATGAAAACCAACAAATGTGCACATCACATGACGGATGTAAATAAAACCTAAAACCATTAAAAACATACCCCGAGGCTCTACGCTGCATCATTTAAAGGGAACTCAGCAGCAACTTCACCACGGAAGCACAGGCCTGATCCCTGGGTGCTGCCATGAACCTGACCTAACTGTTAGATTTTTTGAACAACACCTCATGACCCCTATTTAAAACATACATGCTGAACCAAAACAAATATGTAATCAGACAAATAAATTAATGAATAAATAGATACATAAATCGACAAGCACACAATTATATACATTATATATATAACAACAGCACCAAGTTAACTTACAAATAACCCAGGAGCCCACTGAGGACTGGTAAGGGCTGACCTGAATTGGTATGTAATAGTTAAAGTGCTTCACTGGAAATGTGTATTTATGTCAAAAGCTCCCATGTGACCCAAAACATTCCTGCAGAAAACCAGTCCAGAGAGTCAGTGAGGAGTATGACTGCATCCATTATAGTGCAGCAGTCAGCAAGGCAGCGCAACCCCCCTCCAAGTGTAAGACAACCAGGCAGCACAGCCTGGTTCAGACCCCACCCCATCAGTCACATACCAGACCTGCTTCAGTGAGAATGACAATAAAGCAGCCAGCTAGAGAGTTGAGCCATGCCCTTCCTTGCCCCCAACCTTTAATTAGAACAGTAGACGTGTTCTGTGAGGTCACCATGCTGAATGACCATTGTTTGCACGTCAAGGCTTTTAATGGAGATGGAGAATTTCCTCAGTTATCACATGCATCCAAGACAACAGGGCTGGAACCATCAGGCTCCTTGGTCCTGCTGCTGCTTGGTCTTTCATAGCGGTTTTTTTCTAAATGTCTGAATTTTGACTGCAGTCAGAAACACTGAGCAGGTTCTGTCTCAAGTCATGGATTTGCTTGTTCTGACTTGTCAGCAAAGCCAGACAAGAATTGTTTCCTTCAGCAAGAAACCCAGCCCTCGTTCACAAAATGTAAGAAACGCTCAGACAGTCATGTGGTCACAAAGCAGTTGGATACAGTCCGATTGTAACACAGACAGAAAGGAAAAGCTGTACGATTAATGGCACTAACATAACAGCAAAGAGGACAGCATTTAAAATCAGGGACATCATTATTAATGCAGCTTTTAGCAATTGACGCTGCTGTGTGGAAGGTCATCACACAGTCACTGTGGTCATCAGCTGTTGGTTCCATAGTCCAAAACATGTTCATTGACACATGTGAGAGACAATGCGGGAAGAACCACGACAAACCTGGCCAGAGGAAACTGCAGCAGTAGTTCCGCATACTTTTTGACTAACCCCCAAAAGGACGTAAGGGCACCATCTAGTGCTGAACCCAGTGACGAACATGGAATAATCTGGAACCCATTTCTGCCCTCTGGTGGCTGGAGCTGGAAACACGAGCTGTGAAGCGGGTACAGAGCAGTCGCGCGCACACACGGCAATTTACAGTCTTTGGATTGTGGGAGGAAACAAGAGCACCCAACGGAAACCCATGCGACTGCAGGGAGAGCTTGGGCTGGAGCGTGGGCTTTGACACTAACACCATATGGTCCCCTGAGCCTTATGGACACGGAGGACGGACTTTCCATAACGACGTATTTTCAGCAGTGACATATACAATTACGACTGTATTTTTCCTTCCGCTAGCGGAACTGCGACCATAGCCCCAGCATGTTTGGTCGGATCTTCAGATCCCCGGCACCCCCTGGCGTCACAATGGCAACGCACAGACGCTGCAGGTGGAATTTAAGTGTGCAGATAGTTTGAGTTCCAGTTTAACTAGTGGTTGGGCAGACCCCCCGACCTGACCCGACCCCACACACACACACACACACACACACACACACACGCGCACACACACACACCTGCGGCGTCACAGACGGCTATAACTATTGACCGCTAGGAGGTGCACTCCCTCCCCGTTTCCCAGGAGATATTAACAACTTATTATTGCTTTAACTTATAACTGTTAAGCTTTAATGACGGTCCTCAGAAATGCGAAACAGCCAAAAGAGAATTGCTGTGTTATTGAGTAGAATGAAGAAGAAAAAAGCCTTTCATTTTCCAGGAGGTCAGGGTATATGGTGGACAGGGTCTTTGCTCCTCCAGAGGAAGATCCCCCAGGACCCCCTGCTCCGTAATCATTACACTGTAATAAAAAGTAAAACATGAAACAGACATTGAACATTAAAAGGGGAGCTGTGGTATGGCATGCAGGGGATCTCTAGGGGTCTAGATGGGTTGTCAGTAAATCCTGCCCCTCTACATCACACACAGTTGATTACATTTATTATACAATTTAATGCATCATCCCACATCAGAAAGAGGAGGACAGGTGGAGCCAGAAGGAGGGGTAACACAGACATGCAATCAGGTGGCATGGTGGTTTCAGCCAATGAATTGTGGTCTAAGGGAGCTGGGTTCAAATCCCTCCTGCTCTGTTACCTTGATCTGGTGCAATAGAAATTACCCAAGGTAAATCACTGTGAAGCTGATTAACCAGCAGCTCATGACTCAGTTTTGTCACACAGAGAGCCAGTGGAACACAAGTCCAGAATCCCAGCTGGGTGCTAATGGTAAATATGTACATAAACATAGGGCACTGTTTGAAATAAAGTAGGCAAACCATTTCATCCACTTCACATTTATTCATTCAGCAAATAAGCTTATTGAAAAATGACAACTGACACGACTGACACACAGTCCAGGAAGGTGACTGCATACACTCATAATATATGTACACATACATCAAACAGTCCAAGGTGGGCCTGTCTTAGTTTCATACGAATACCAACATTATATTAATGACAAGTTTTCCTTCATTCAGACCCACTTTTTACATAAATAAGAGTCAATGCCCAGAATTGAACTTACTATTTTATATATTTATATAGATTATATGCACACTTTATACAGAGAACTCTATACAGAGAAGTGGTATTATACTTTTGAGCAGATATCAATTTATCTCATTTAATACATTTATCACGTGCTGAATTCATGACAACAGTGACATGAAGGCGAGGATGAAATTTACATTGTTCCGTAGAGCAAACCCCACCCGGAGTCCAGTTTCCCCTTTTGCTCAGCAGGGGATGTGCTCTGGCCAGCACTTGCCTTATGAGGACACCACGGGGGATGTTTCCATCCGCGTCTGAAATCAAGAGCTCAAGATAAACTTTGTACACATTTATAGAGAGAAACAGTGTCCCTCCCCCCCGTCCACTCCTCAGCTTGGCCGACATTCGAGCATCTTCTTGAAGGCCTTGCGGAAGCTATCATCCAGAAAAGCATAGAGGAATGGATTTAGGCAGGAGTTGGCATAGCTCAGGATGGTAATGAAGTAGGAAATGCCGATGACAAGTGGGGTCGAGCTCAGGTTGGTCGTGAGGACCACAATGGTACTCAGATGGAAGGGTGTCCAGCAGAAGAGGCATACTGCAAGTACGACAAACACCATCACGGTAACCTTTTTCTTGGCCTTGTCCAGCACCTTAGCATTGGAGTTGAGGCGCATCCCCCGCAGCTTGTACAGCATGAGTGTGTAGAGGACGCAGATGGTCGAGACAGGGATGGCAAAGCCCAACAGCAGTGTGTAGATACGGCTTGCCTTGAACCATGGGCCTTCGGGCTGGGGGAATGTGAGCACGCAGCTCTTGCGCTCCTTGTCCTCAGGGTGCACGTAGACGCCTGCAAAGACGGTGAAAGGCAGCACGATGATGGTGACCAGCACCCACACGGAGGCGCTCACTGTCTTAGCAGCGCGGTATGTGCGCTGGGGCATCCTGCGGGAACGCACTGTAGCGAGTACTACCAGGTAGCGGTCCACGCTCATCACTGTCAGGAAATAGATGCTGGAGAAGATGTTGTAGTGGTCGATGGAGAGGATGAGCTTGCAGAGGACCTCACCAAAGGGCCAGCAGTGCAGCAGGTGCTCAGCAATGCTGATGGGCAGCACGAGGGTGAAGAGGTCGTCAGCGATAGCCAGGTTCAGGATGAACATGTTAGTCACCGTCTTCATCTTGGGCGCCTTGAGGATCACATAGATGACGGCTGTGTTTCCTGTGAGGCCCACTGCACAGATGACCGAGTAGATGACTGGCAACAGCACATAGAAATCCGAGTGGGGGGGCAGCTCAGCCCCAGCGCTGCAGTTGTCCCTTGAGCGGTTTGAACCACAGGGGGGGTCCGCCCCCCCCCACCAAGACGTGTTCTCCATGTCTCACTAAGCGGCGGCTTTCGGCTGGAAGCTGGAACGTGGAAACACGTCGATTTGTGTGGTTATGAAAATGGACATAAAACTACATTCTAAATATGCAAATTATCTTGTTTCACACTTTTAACCGGGATTCTTATACAGCAATTTGTGTTTATTCCTAATATATGCGTAAAAATGAACTATTACAGATGTTTGTGCTCTGGAACAACGACGACGTCGTTACTAACTAACTCCATGCATGACAGTAAATTATAGCAATACAATAATCGTAATATAAAAATTAACTGAAATTATGGTGACTTCGATGAATTTAACCGAAAATCCATCATTTTTTTAAGATACTGATCAGGACGTGTTTAAACTGTAATAAAATAAACCCTAAGTAAAAAAGAAATGAAGGTAGCGCGCAAGATTCTTACGGTAGTGACGGAGCTCTTGCCTTCCCTCGGAGCCCGGAGCCTTGCGACTGACGGTACAAGCCGCGCGCGCCCGCGCCAAATCGAAGTGCCTCGAGTGAGGGTGTGACGTCATGCGGCGGGAGTTCTCTGCGAGAGGGCGCAAGAATCATTTGCGCACTTTGGACGGGTAAAAGAGAAACAGTTATTCTTATCTTAACTCTTTCTCCTCCCCTTTTATTTATTCATATTCTTCATCTGTTGTTCCCCTACTTTCCGACTTTTGCTTCTAGTTTCTCTCCCATCGCATTCTTTCTCCTGCTGGCCTCTGTGAGGAGCTGGTGTCTCTCTGACGAACATCTGGCCTCAGACTCCACTTCACACCCCTTTTCTGGCACATTCTGGTGGCCAAGGCCAGATGCAGGTACAGAGCACAGGGTGTGGAGCTTAACCACACTCGCTGTGCAGAGTGTCTCACGACCCCCAGCATAGGGTTGACCTGACACCAGGCTGGCACCACCAGTCAGTTGTGCGCTGCTCTGGACCACAGGTGGACAGCAGCTGCTTAGGCCCTTGTCTCAGGCTTGTTGTGGTCCAGCTGTGGTTCACATGACAAGTTTTCACCTCATTTCTGGTTAGAGCGTTTTACCCCACTGGAGAGTGAGTGTCCCACAGGTGCACACCTGGCATTCTATATGCCACACATCTATCAATAAAGCTCAGTCTCTGTCTGTTTGTGCTTTGTGCACAGCTTTTTTCAAGCTAAAGACTTGAAACTTGACATAAACGTATTTCTCATTCTAGGTGTGGTTTTTGGATAGTCAAGTCTACTAAATTAAAAAGACTACTTACCATTTTAAAACTTAAAATTATGTCTATGACAAGGCTTCGAAGAGCAGTAGTGACATCACATGCAGAATGTACAGTGGTGCTTGAAAGTTTGTGAACCCTTCAAACCTAAAACTACATCAGACTTTTCACACAAGTCCTAAAAGTAGATAAAGAGAACCAAATCAAACAAATGAGTCAAAAAAATTAGACATGGGCATTTACTGATTGAGGAAAATGATCCAATAACACATATCTGTGAGTGGCAAAAGTATGTGAACCTTTGCTTTCAATATCTGGTGTGACCTCCTTGTGCAGCAATAACTGCAACTAAACATTTCCGGTAATTGTTGATTAGTCCTGCACGTCAGCTTGGAGGAATTTTAGACCATTCCTCCTTACAAAACAGCTTCAACTCTTATGTTAGTGGGTTTCCTCCCATTGAACTGCTCGCTTCAGGTCCTTCCATAACATTTCTATTAGATTAAGGTCAGGACTTTGACTTGGTCATTCCAAAACCTTAACTTTGTTCTTTAACCATTCTTTAGTAGAACGACTTGTGTGCTTAGGATTGTTGTCTTGCTGCATGACCCACGTTCTCTTGAGATTCAGCTCACGGACAGATGTCCTGACATTTTCCTTTAGAATTTGCTGGTATAATTCAGAATTCATTGTTCCATCAATGATGGCAAGCCATCCTGGCCCAGATGCAGCAAAAAACTACCACCACCATGTTTCACAGATGGTATGAGATTTTTATGCTGGAATGCAGTGTTTTCCTTTCTCCCAACATAACGCTTCTCATTTAGACCAAAAAGCTCTATTTTGGTCTCATCCGTCCACAAAACATTGTTCCAATAGCCTTCTGGCTTGTCCAGGTGGTCTTTAGCAAACTGCAGACGGGCAGCAATGTTCTTTTTGGAGAGCAGCGGCTTTCTCCTTGCAATCCTGCCATGCACAGAATTGTTGTTCAGTGTCCTCCTGATGGTGGACTCATGAACATTAACATTAGGTAATGTAAGAAAGGCCTTTAGTTGCTTAGAGGTTACCTTGGGTTCTTTTGTGACCTCGCGGACTATTATACGCCTTGCTCTTGGTGTGACCTTTGTTGGTTGACCACTCCTGGGGAGAGTAATAATGTTCTTGAATTTCCCTGTGGATTGGTGCAGTCCAGACTCTTTAGAGATGGATTTGTAACCTTTTCCAGCCTGATATGTATCAACAACTCTTCTTCTGAGACCCTCAGAAATCTTCTTTGTTCATGCCATGATACACTTCCACAAATGTGTTGTGAAGATCAGACTTTGATAGATCCCTGTCCTTTAAATAAAACAGGTCAACCTCTCACACCTGATTGTTATCCCATTGATTGAAAACACCTGACCTAATTTCACCTTCAAATTATCTGCTAATCCTAAAGGTTCACATACTTTTGCCACTCACAGATATGTGTTATTGGATCATTTTCCTCAATCAATAAATGCCCATGTCTAATTTTTTTGACTCATCTGTTTGATTTGGTTCTCTTTATCTACTTTTAGGACTTGTGTGAAAATCTGATGTAGTTTTAGGTCAAATTTATGCAGAAATATAGAAAGTTTTGAAGGGTTCACAAACTTTAAAGCACCACTGTAAAAATACTGGTGGATTTTCTCTATACACTTAGATGCAGTTTCTCACACATCTATAACCATGGCCATGTGGCATGCTCTACAAACACACTGATGCATTTTCTCTCTGAAACACACAAAAATTTGAAGATAATAAAGTTGGTGATATATGATTTATTACTGTTTGCATGTCAGATGGCACATGCAGTGCATGTCACATGCAGTCACAAATTTATAGGTAATAAAGTTTGGTGATATATAATTCATAATTACTGTGGGCACATTGTTATGGCTGGTGTGCACATTGCCCTCAGTGCCATCCATGTTTTTGACCACAGGAGCCAGTAGCTGTTATATGTGACAAATTAAAAATGTAAAAATTAATAAGCGATAATACATGACACACACAGCACTACACACTAAGGGTAATAAAGTTTGGCAATATATATCTTATTTTTTCGTTCCCCCTGCACTATAACTGGCACATCACTCTCTAGGGGATGCCTGAATGACAGCACTAACAATACTTATGCCCTAAAAGTAGCCACTTTAAGGTTAATACATTTTGGTGATTATATAAAGTGTTATTACTATTTACCTTTCTACCACTATACTTTTATGACCCTGGTAGGACCAGGTTATTCTGCTAATTTATCATGTTTCCATCACGACATTAATTGCAGATGACTATTCACACTACCCCATAAACAACAGTCTTTCTGCAATAAATATTGATTCTACTGCATTCAACAAAAACAGTGAGTGCTAAAATGAATAAATGTTCCTGGAAGTGTACACATCCATAATTCACATCTACAGATATATAGAAACAAATAAAGATTGGCCAGATGAAGGAAATAATAATGTTAAATCAGTATCAGCACCTCCTGCATTACATAACTTCCTCTCTGTTTAGTTCACATCTTAAAACTATTGTAGATATTGGCATAGAGAACAATGGACAAAGCACAGAAATGCACTAAAAATAATAATGTTGCACAACTATTTTAAAGACTAAAAGAGTATATACACAGATTTTACAATGTAGGAAAACAAACTGAACAAGTTCTTTACAAATATATTTAATCATTAAAAACACAGGCACTTTTACTAAGAAAATAAATCTTAAATAAAAGAAAACACATTTGAAATGTGTGAAATGTATGAATTGAAATGAGTCAACAGCTGTGCAGTCCCACTCAGACCCCCTCCCCCTTGTTTATCTGCAGCTAACAAATCTGATAGGACTGGATCCAGAACATTGTCAGTTTGAAGCATTTTTTTGAGTACTCCGTTCTTAGGTAGATAGCCTAATCTTATGAAAGGTATATGACAGTCATGCGAATGTGTAGTGGTCATATACTCAGTCACGTTATTTCTGTTACTGCCTACTGGTGAAATGTTTGAAATGTTTGTTAAAGGTAAGACCATTTGGTAATGTAAGTAAATGTAAGACTAAACGCACAATACATTAAAGGTGGAATGTATGAAATATTTGCAAATGTTGCACTACGTATTGTCAGTGATTTACTATTTATGACACACGTTTGGATCCCTAGTGCTCTTCCCTCCTCTCAGGCTGCTACAAACTCAGGTGCATCGTTTGTGGTCCACACTGGGTATTGTGGATTAACAATAAGATGGTAGGAAATTATCGCCATGGTGACCAGTATCTTCCTCCAGACTTCCAGAACTCCCTGATCCTCAGAAAGGGGGATAGTTGTATAACCCCTGTCTGGTGTGAGGGAAGGTGCCTGTAAAGAATAAGAGGGCCCCTTGTGTGCTGGAGACTCTGGGTTGTACGTACCCTTCGAGTCATTACTGCTTATCTGAGAAATGAACCACCTAACGCTTCATTCTGTTTTTGGTTCTTGTCATTTCATGTTGCTCAGAATACCATGTAAAATGATGCTCTATCCTGTTCAGTCCAGGCAACATCATATAAAATTATAAAACAAATGACATTGCAGTTGATGCTATAATTATAAACCATTAGCTGATACCATTTTCCAAAGTGATTTGCAGTGTTTATATGCTAAGCTACTTACACCGATGTACCCATTTATACAGCAGGGTAATTTTTATTGTGTCATTTAAGAGTACGTACCTCCTTTGATGAAGGGAGGTAGGATTCAAATGTTGGATATTCAGACTAAATACAGTTGCTTAAATGAATAATGCACATTACCATGCCTTCCTTAATGTGAGAGTGAAAAGTTTTTGCATAATAAACTTTAAATAAACAACTTAATAAGCTATGTCATCTAATAATGAGGAATCTCTAAAATCCATCTGTGTATGGCAGCACATTTGATCTTTCATCTTAATGTGGCCCTACATGAAGGAAGGAGACAGTAGGGGGTTTGCAGATTCCAGCCTCAGAAGGGACACAGAAGTTGGACCTGTGAATCAAGAACTTAATGTAAACCCATTAGTAATCACCTGACAGTTTGAATGGGTCAGAATACTAAACTGTTATGAAATGTTAGATCCTTCCATGACTGGACTCAGTTGTGTATAATATCCCCCACCAAAGCCATATTTATTCTCCTGCTGTTTTATTTAATTTACCCTCTAAAAGCTTGCTGCAAGTTTCTTCTCCAAGGCCACTATCAAAGACTATACTAATGTGTCAGCAGCATAGGACATATTCTCATTCATTTATCAGTAAAGCAATTAATTTATCATAATAAAAACAAAATTATTCTTGAACAAGAAGATACATAGAACACAGTGTTTTGCTTATTTTGTTAATGGTATGGCCACATCTCAGATTAAACTGTCCACTGTCAAAGTAATTAATTGCACCCCACCGAGGGCCAGCCGTTCAATTAAGGCTAATTAAGAAGGAACTAATGTGGAACAAAGTGCAGCATCCAGACTGCACCCCTGGCAACTGGGGCAGCAAGCTGTGTGGCATTTTGTGTTATATCACAGTGCTTAGGGAGAAGGTGCCCACTGATAAGACTACAACCTTGCTTAGCCATTAGAGGTTAGAATAGGAGATTGTGTGCAAGGCTAAGTTGTTTACCCTGGTAAACACCAAAATATTTTGAATGTGTATCACTGAACGAATTAAGGGTGTGTGTTGTGAAGACAATATATGCAAACGCATAGCTGTGACATCAGGCCTCCTTCAGCACTAACACTTAATCAGAGTTCTGTCCTCTTCATATTCTGACTTGGTAGTAATTAGCATAAACAATAATAATTAATCACATCACCTTTCTCTGTTAGTGTGTTTGCACTCACAGATCCAATTCATAGGAATAGGAAAACTATAATTATACCCTGCATTTACATACCCTAACAATAAATGTAATATTTCTATAGTTATTGCCATATTTATTCTGTTTGCCATGTTGTCTGTTGATGCAATTTAAAATTTGTTTAGATTTATGGGTGATTTTTACCATAGCTGTACTATAGTGTTTAAAGGTTGACAGACTGGAAAGTTGTGAAGATGGGGCTGTATATCAAGTGTAACAGTAACTGAGGTGAAATTTTGTATCTAGGTTGTACTGTGTCATCCTAACTTTAGTATTTTTTTATTCATTGTTTGTTAAGGAGTACTGGAGTTTCATTGTTTGCTTTATGTTTCATAAATTATGGGGAAAAAAGGATAAATGTAAGCTTAAAGTCTCCTACCACCTGTCCTCACCTGATTACTCTGGGAACCCAACATGCGCTGGCATGTTACCTTTGGTGCCGAAATGCAGGAGAGACTGTGTACGTGGACGGATTCTTACACATTCTGGTTAATGGAGCAGGACCATCTAGGAGTGAATCATGCTCCATTCTGCCTTAAATTGAGTTTTTTGGTCATGAGTCTGGGTATTCCTGTCAGATGCAGTTTGAAAAATGGGCTAAATTGCTCATTGAAACAATTGGGAAGGACTTGGCATAGGAAAGAGATTTTACAAGGAAGACCAATCTGGGTGCATGAGTATAGATAATTTCAGAGCTTGGGACCTTGAAGTTTTCCTTCCCAAAATTCAAATAGTGGGAGGACCATGCACAATGGTCTAATATCTCAGCCTCCCCAGTGACAGTTGAGCTGGTATAGCAGCCTTCCCACTTTCTCCAAATAGGGAGCCTGAGCAGGTACCCATGCCAGAGGGAGAGTCCTGGCAGGGGCTGGGTGTGGTTTGGTTCCTGCCTGCTACACAGTGTAAATGTGAAGAAACCTTGTATACACAGTAGACAAGATATGTTCCGCTCTGGAGTCTATAAGTTACTTACTTCCTTGGCTGTTTGCAGTGAGAAGCTAAAGGCAGTCACAGTGAGTTCTACTTAAAACCAGAAGAACAGAAAGACCTTCATGTTCCATCAGCAGTGTCTGAATATACATATTCAGATTTGAGTGATGGCATTGCTTCTGCTTTTGTTAGTATTCTATGCGAATTGATCCCCTAATAGCATTTGCCACAGTTCTGCCTTGCTGGATCCATGTCCTTGGCTGCTGAGGTGTATGTAAATATACTTATGTGAGTAGCTGTATATCTGCCTGTAATGTATGTGGAACTGTGTTTGTGCGCCATTCTCTGCACCTTCATCATATAAAGGCTGTGTGGATGGATGGCATACAGGGAATGGGGGCTCAAACTCTTTTGTACCCTTTTGGTTAAAAAACAGCTTAGGTGGAGTAGGAACATTTGGCATGAGATGATGGCCTGAAGGGCCAAAGATCCCAGTAGTTGGGGCCCTGTTTGACAGTAGTTATCTTGCTGCAATTACAGGGTCTTTCTTTATGGGCTGTGATATCACAGTTGCTGCTATCCTTTATCAGCTCTCATCAAAAAAGCTCTAATGACACAGTAACCATTGACCATACTAACCCCACAACAGGGCCAACACTGAGACCTGAGTAGACTGAATGACTTTACTGTTCCAAAGTCACACATACAGGTATAATTAGGCAAAGGGAGTTTTTTTTCCTCTCTCACATACAATATGAGATAGAAAGGCTGGGGTTTGTATTTAAAGTTTATTAAACATATATTGAAAGCTCACACATTATGTATTTGTTTTGCTGATCTTTTTAAGCTGAATAATTAAATAAGTCGATGGATTTTAAGAAATGTGAAGTGTGAAAGTTTGGCTGATTTTTAAGTTGCCGGGTTTGTTTTAATATACTGTGGAAAAAAGTATATTATGGCTTAATGTTTGTGTATCCTGTCAAATGAAAGTGAGTTTTCAGCTTCTACATTTCTGTAACTGTCATTTTCAGTAAGAAGATGGATCATACTTATTTGAACATATTTTTGTTGGTTTTTATGAATTGATTTTTTATCTGTTGATTCTGATGTTTCTGGTACCTTGTTGTTTGCTTAAACACTGTTGTTAATAAAGTTTGCAAGAAATCTGTATAGTCAAATGATCAGAGGCAGACAGATGGGTGGCTAAACGGGAACTGTAGCACCTGCACCTTCCGTCACGCTGTATTAACCGGGCCTATGTGTTTCCAGCAGAAACGACTCACTGAGGCACTGTGGAAAAACATGAGACCCGGGCAGTAACTCATCACAACAGTGCGTCAGCCTCAGTGATTGGGTGGGACACATGGATGAGTGTCCAGAGGACAGTGGGATAGTTTCCATCATCAGCTCTACATGTACCAGGTAAACAAAGAGGCTTTTAGTGTCCTTTGGCAAATGGCGTGTGTTTCACCATCACCATGTTTACACCGTTGTGCTCCCTCCTGCTTGTGTGTCTGAATACAGCAACCACAGCTGGTCCACTGTGTCCTAGGGCTCAGCTGGTCTCACTGCACCTGAGAAATAACATTTTGGGTCACAGGGGTTGAGCCTGTTTTTATGCCTCTGGCAGAACCACTTCTGCACCCTGGAAAGCATGGGGTCTTCACTTTGTCCTGGTTGGTGTGAGAGGATGTGTTGCTGTGCATAGATAAATACAACATAGACAACAGCTGTCACTTCAAATAACAACCAGTCATCCAGGAGGTAAATAAGGCACATACCAAGCTCCATCCCACCAGCCCAGGCAGCAGGGGGCAAAATGGTTAGGGCTGCCACCTCTGGAGTCAGCTTGCAGGTTTTAAACCCACCGCCAGTTGAAGTAGCCTTAATTGAGTTAGTTGTCCTTAGCTAATACAGTAAAAATGACCTAGCTTTATAAATGGTTAAATCAGTGTAAATTGCTTTTGAGAAGTGTCACATAAATGTAAATGTATGTCTGGGAACAGGAATATGGCAGGCTCTCCCAGCATTTTAGGCTCCCTGTCTGAGGGCAGGATGTCAGTGTAAAAATGCTCATATGTAGGAAAGGTGTGGTTCAGCAGGGCACTAAGGCTGAAGTTCAGTTAAATGGTGGTTGGAGCTTTTACTGTAAAAAGCCATGAATAACAGACTGTTTTTGCCTCTCGGCATTGTCGGTCTGATACAAGGGGTTTTAGAGACACCTAAAATCAACCAACTCCCTATTTGATGCATTTGAAACCAGGCCTCCTGCAACGTAAATTCAGGTGTTCTGCAGAACCCAGAACACAACCCCCCCCACACAGTGGCACCAGGCCCAAATGGCTGACAGCAGGATTATAGCTGCTTGACCTGTTGCTGAGTTGTTTGCTGTTTTTAAAATGAAATGCAGAGTTTGGTGTTTGGGGAACCTCAGGGCTCTTCTACTTATGAGCGCAGCTGGGACCAGAAGTCCCTAACTGCCGCATTAAACTAGCCCTGGTGAAGTCCATCCCATATAGCCTGGTGTATCAGTTGCACCCTGTTCCCACTGTTAAGCTGGTCCAGACTGATGGTGCAGAGGTGGCTTCTCTAGCACCAAGACATGATTCTCCAAGTGGCCTGAATCTTCAGATGTGGAGAAGCTCACTTACTCCAGGCCCAGCAGGAGGTCCAGATATCGGACAACACATACTGTAACAGAATAAGCTGTTGTTAGTATGAGATAAATAAATATGAGAAGACTCTTAGTGGAAATTATAATTTTAGGGCATAATAACTCCATTGTAAGAGGTTTTTTTAAAGGACACTATTCAGCTTACACACAGCTTTGTGTGTACTTCATACAAAGCCTCGGTCTGCTTTGCATTGCTGCCTTTGGTTACTCCTGTCTGTGAGCCTGCCATGTCTGTGTTTTTGTTTTTCCATGGCACTGAGATCAATGATCTCTCCCGCACATGCAGTTTGCAGGGAAGAAATAAATTTTACAGCATCGTGCTCATCCCATCTTTGTAATAACACATGACATGCTTAGCTCAGGTGTCCCTTCTTGGAAGAGGAAAAAAGTGTGTGAGTAATGAAGTTAGCTGGTGACAGTGCTGTAATCATCTGTGCATTCTGCTTCTCTTAACTGTGTGTTATAATCAATTAGCAGGCTGTCACACTGCTCATTATCACTTCCTGGCTGCATCCAAATGCCTCTTTCACATTTGCGGATAATTAACAGTGCTTCGTTCATGCTGAACACGTCACATACTCCATTATCTGAGGGCTCACTCATTTAATTGTGCTAAAAAGAGCACCAACTAACCCACTGTCTCTCAATCCTTTACATCAATTGTACAATAATATTTGCTTGTTTTAGCAACTATCAGATGCAAGAAACACTGGTACAAACAATAGTTTGTCAAAATGTTTAGACCAGCACATCTACTGTTTCATATTTAGGTTTATGCATTTAGCAGATGCATCTCCTCACAGAAACATGCAGCTCAGAATATACATCAACAACAAATAAACAGCTTTAGTTACAGGAGCACAGCTTGTGGGTTTGATACCACCATCTTGCTGGTTCAGATCCCTCGGTAGCTGCCTATAGAAGTGATGTTCAAATAGGAAGTGTATAAATAATCATTGCAGGCGGTGTTGGACTCATTTAGTTATCAGGCGATAAATGGCACTGAAAGAGATGGCTTTGGGAGGGATTCAGCATTTCTGAAGAACAAAGGGAGCTCATTCCACCACATTGGACACAGGTCTGAGAACTAAGACTAAACCCGTTGTGAGTGGCACCACCAAGTGGCCAGAGGTGGAGGAGCACAGTGGAGAGCAGAAAGTGATCAGGTCCTGTAGGTATCTGGGTGCAGATTTATTGACTGTCTTATAGGCCATAACTAGTGTTGATCTTGACACCGGCAGCTACAGGTAGCATGGGGAGATGTATGAGATAGGGAGAGACATGGGATTGCTTTAGAAGACCAAACACAACTGGATCATCTGAGGTGGCTCGGTGACCGAGGCCACCTCAGAACCAGAACGGGAGGAGTGTCATGCAAATTTCACTCCACAGTTGTATTCAGTGTATAACCCTCAGGAGGGTAATGCCAGGTGACAGCAGCACTTTGAGAGCTGCACATCATCAAGGAAATGATAATTGAACTAGGTGTTACATAACCCCAGCCACAGCACAGTGTCTGCCCCCAGTGTACATTCACAAACCTCACACAACTCTTTCGATGAGTTTTACTTACTGCAATGCCACATCAGCCCAAAGGGGGCATAAAGGTTAAAGAAAATGGACTCAGGAAGTAAAGCATGCAGCTCCCCACCTAAGGAAGAGCTCTGAAACCTGATCCCCCTTGTGCCCCCTGTGCTAGTCATTCTGCAGTCAGACCCATGAGGCCCATGTGGATGCTTGTTTCAGATCATCTGTATAGATCGACCAGTGAAAGACATTGCCTCCTTCATAGAAGACCTCAAAATCAAACTTCCATCATCCCACTTCTCGCTACTTTATGCCTGCAACTGCCATCATTGCAGAGCAATCTTAGCAGGCATGTGAAATATCAGTAGCACTGCAGGCTTTTGTGTTGTCAGTTAGTGTGCTTGGGCGACTGTACAAGTTCAAGAGCTGCTTGGACAACTGGCTTTAACTGCTGGAGAACACAGAAGGTGGTAGTGGCCACAAAAAGCAACACTGCAGTGAGGCGGCGAGGGACCACATCAATACAAATCTCACCTGGACACAGCTGTGGAGGAGCAAAGGAGTATGCACATATTTGAACAAATGGCCTCAGAAGCTGACAGGTGGCTATGAATAAGCACCCCATATGCTGGACAGCAAAGCATTAATTCTGAGAGGGAGTGTGTATTTGTGTGTGTTTCCCCACCATTATTCCCTGTCCACACTTCTTACTTCAGGTGTAAAAAGGCTTTTATGTCACAGTCACAGCAAGACTGTGACTTTAGTAGGTGTCTATGTGCCAGTGCTGTCACCTTAACCACATTTCAATCCCTGCATCTCCTGCACAAAAGATGTGTGGTGAATGTGTCTGAAAATTACACTTTGGTAAGAAAATTTGCCAAAGTGTGTGGCCCATTTGGCCAAATCTTCACAAATCACCTGGAAATTGTCATATGTCGCTTGTGTGTGTCAGAGAGTGAATGAGTGAGTGAAGTGAGCTGTTTGACTTGCTCTTCACAAAATTGCTAGAAACTGCCTGGGGACACACACACACACGTGTGTGTGTGTGTGTGTGTGTGTGTGTGTGTGTGTCTGTTTGATTATGCAAAAACCTAACTTGGGGTGAGAAGTACATGTGTGTTAAATTTCAGGTCTGTGGCTGGAAAAACAAAAACAGAGATGTAGCTTTATAAATATAGTGATTATTGAATTTTGGTTATTGTGGTGTTTGAGTTTGCTGACATCTGAGACTTTAATGAGTGCCCCCCTCTGTTTGAAACCCCAGTGTAACTATATGGGAGTGGAATTCCAGCAGGATCATGTGGGGTCTTGTTCACTTTCACTATCCTCAGTCACTGTTTTTGTTTGGCTTCCCCTTTGAGGTAGAAACGGTGTTTAACCCTGTCTCAGCTCATAGTGTACAGAAGGCCTAAATATTGCACTGCACTGGACTGGTATGGACTAGAGGGTCAAGGTGGTCTCCAACTGCAGCGGGATGATCATACTCTCTAACTGCAGTTACACTCCCTTTTTCCAGCAGCCTCTGCAGCGCACTGGGGACAGCCAACCAATTTGCCCTCATTGTTCTGCTACTGCATGACCGTCATCGTCATTTTGTAGTCTCGACTCTGTGTGTGTTGGGGGGCGCTGGCGACCTGCCACACCATGCACCTCTCAGTGTCCTGTCAGAAAACACCCCTTACTGATCAATGCTGAAAGGTGACCTTAATTAGAGGCTTTGTTCTGCTTGAGCTGAGGGGGAATTGGTGTCCCTGGATTTGCAACCCCAACTGTCACATGCCCCCCCTCATCATATACCCTTCAGTGACACCACATCCCACAAAGAGATGCATAGAAATGTTTAAAAATGTGCTCTAGTCTAAGTGCAAACTGCTTGTTTTATAGAAACTCTGTGTAACAGTTCCTGGTTTGATTGACAGCACATCTTCATGGTGCCATCCAACACTCATGAAATAAAGTGGGAAGAGTAGAGAGACTAATTAGACACCTGTTTAATGCTGCTCCTGTTCTCCCTTGCTAAGTTTCAGCATCATCTTCACATTTCCTGAAAGTTTCCAACATGCACTTAACTTTTTATGGTAGCTGAATAAAATGCACCTGAAATGGGCATTTGTGGGGCAGGAAATCAGAGGAGCCAGAAAAAAAACCCACGCAAACATTGGGATAACATGCAGATGTGGGAGACTCCACACAGACCTGACCATATTCAAACCCACTTCCAAATCAGCAGCTTAGGAGCAGTGAGGCACCAGTGCCACCTGCAGAACCACCCTCAATTGACAAATAGTTATAACATTAGCTGAGTTTCACCCTGGCAGTGGAAAGATTAAAAAGCAATAACACATGATATAATCACCAAACTGTTTTACCATGAACGTGGTTGCATTTGCTACATAGGCATTGTTGCAGTTGTTGGATGGCATAGAGTGATGTGCCAGTGGTAGTCAAATGGAAAGGGAAGAAACTAAATGTATGTCACCAAATTTTGTTATCCTTACATCACTAATGTGTATAGCGCTGTGTGTCATGTATAATTTCTTAATTTTTACATCTTCATTTGCTCACATGTAATAGCAACTGCCTCCTGTGGTTGGACATGCAGATGGCACTGAATGCAACACAGGTGTTGACCCTAATGATGTGTCCGCAGTAATAAAAAATTGTATATTGCCAAACCTTATAACATTTCAACTTGTTGAACATGTCAGGTAAATGAAAGTTGTTTTGTGTGAGTGCTGAACTGAGAGAGAAAGAGAGATTTGGGCACATCTGTGTATAATAACAACCCCTCAAAAACACAGCAAGAAATTGCAGAATTGTTTAGAATGTGATTTAGACCATTAGACCATTAGACAGAATTTGATAGGCGACATTCTTGACACACATGGTACCAACAACAACATACTGACAGACCCCCATTAAGTTGCCAGCCTCACCTCTTGCACAGGATGTAGGCAACATATCAAGGTAAAACTAATGGGCTTCTTTCCATTTCTGTTGAAACAATTTATTTTTGGAATTGAGATTAAATGTGCCAATAAAGTACTGTCGGTACAAACAGACTATATATATCAACAAACTTTGTGTGTGGTCAAGTGACAAAATATGTCAGCATGTGCTTGTACAACATGTGAGGCAGCCAAAGTTGTATGTGTGTGAAAAAAGACTGTCTCTGTGTATGTGGAGTGAGAAAATCTGTAAGAGTCACGTATGGGAGCATGTGTTTTTGTGTGAGGAAATCCACCAGGATCTTTATGTATGTCGTGTGTGACATTAGTTTATGCTCTTGTGATGTCAGTAGTAACAGCTCTCAAAGCCTAGTCAGACACCAAATTTTACATTTTTGAAATAGTCATTAACCCTCCTGGAATTTAAAGAACTTGACAATGCAAGAACCTTACTTTAGACATCAAGCACCATTGTGCCAAATTTCAAGTCTGTGGCTTGAAAAACAAAGCCATACATAAAAAATTTAAGACTGAGCAGTATAGATATACAGATTTTATTTGAAAGCAGCACAAAGTTTGGCTTTAAAGGTATGACGTTGCACTGCATGGTGGATCAGGGACACTCTGTGGCGAGGGACTCTTAGGAAAGCGAGACATGGATGCTATGGCTAATTTGTTGCACACACTTTGTGATCACAGGGATGAGAAGCAGTCCTGAGAGTCATTACAGAATGCAGATAGGGTGTCCTGGGGAAACACTTTATTTATGACACAATGACATAAGTGCTCTGTACTGTTCTCTGGGGACTTTTTAAGAGGACTGCATGATTATGTGACATGTTTTTCAGATTTAAGGATCTTGGTGGATTGTTTTTTTTCAGTAAAATGTGTCATTTTCAGAAAGTGGTTGGTAATTCAAAGCCCCATGTCAATGTTCACAAAAAAAGTATGTCTAGAGAGAAACTGTATTGTAATGTGTATCTGTATGCTAAATTAGCTAAATTACCTGCCAGGTGCCATTTCGCATTACAAAAAATTTATTCGCAATAGGAGGGAGCAGTACAGCTGCCCCCTTGCAATTAAAGGTCCCAAGTCTGAATCCCTATTCCTTTCGCAGCACCCTTGAACAAAGTACAGTACTTACCCTGAAGTGATATAGTAAAAATTACTCTTCTGTACAAATGGGTAAATAATGCCAAACTGATTATAGAACATTACCAGTCAGATAAATGAATAAATAAATAATATAGCACGTAAGCTCTGGACTGCCACAATCCTGATCAGGGTAAAGCAGTTACTCATGGATGCGTGGTTAATATAACACAGTTATACGATTCATAAGTGAGATATGATTATATGACTGAGGACCTGTCTGATAAGCAGATGAGACCTGTTGGCTAGTCACTGTCATGTCAGAAAGCTGTGCTCCTTCATGTACTGTCCAACTGCATTGTTCTGGGGGCACTCATTTACGGAGGCACGGTTCAGTTCAGAGCTGCTCGCATTCTGCCTTCCAGCGTGGCTTGTTCATCCTGCCTCCATCAGGGCCAATAAAAGCCTCATTGCAGAATGAACCATCACTTCTCTCATTACTGTATAAAGTGCTCAGAAATCATAGCCGTCGGTGTCGACAAGGGAATGAAGACACAGTGCCAGGCAGACGGCAGGCACCCCTAGCGAGGAGATGAAAAGCTGTTCTCTCTCTGCTGTGGGGGTGGGACAGTTACAGCAGTGATATCAAAATACAGAGTTATAATTTCATCACTCTTACAGTTCACTCCTCTCCCAAACTCTCTGCTTGCACTTCTGGTGTCTCCTGCTGCACGTCTTTCATGCAAAGTCATCCAGAGCAAGGAGCAGAGAACATGAAAGGTGGAACATGGAACAAACAAGCAACTTTGTTCTTGGGCAGGAAATGTGGCTTTTGGAAAACCCATACCAAGATGTCCCACAAGGGTTGTGGAGTAGAGGAGGCCATGTGGACAGAACAGAGGCCAAGGATAGTATATCTTCCACAGCAAAAACAGGTTTGCTGGCAAAAAAAACAAAGCAAACAAAATGGGAACAGGACCACCTCAAGACAAACTGAAATTTCACTGAGGTGAAGTGATAACAAGAAGGAAACTGAAAACCCAAATATAATAAAAATATCAACCACCACTGTGTCTCAGGCTCCCTATCCTCAGTCTACCTGCCTTAAATGTCTATCATCACTGTCCTCAAACCAACAGCTGCTGGTGCTGATTAAGCTCACAAGACGGGAAGGGTGGTGGAGAGCTGTCTATCACCAGTACTCCTACCCTAATCCAGGGTTGTGCTCCTGAGCAGCTGATAGTATTTTATTGGCACATTTAATCTCAATTCAAAAATCAATTTAGTTTCAACAGAAATGGAAAGAAGCCCATTAGTCTTACCTTGTTATGTTGCCTACATCTGTGTAAGAGGTGAGGTTGGCAACTTAATGGGGGTATGTCAGTATGCTGTTGGTACATGTGTCAAGAATGTCCTCTACCAAATGCTGCCTAACGGTCTGGCTAAAGCACATTCTGAACAATTCTGCAATTTCTTGCTGTGTTTTTGAGGGGTTGTTATTGTACACAGATGCATGCAAATATTTCTCTCTTTCTCGCTCTCTCAGTTCAGCACTCACACAAAACAACTTTTACCTGACATTTTACTGCAAAACAATACAACTCCATTTAATGGTAAGAACAATTGTCACAACAGCTGAACAAAACTTGAGCAGTAGTGTGTGGAGTTGGGCATCCAGAAGACATTAATATACATCATATTATTAATGTGGCATCAGATGCCATTGTTAGTTGCAAGTGGCAGCATAGTGGCAGAATTGCACAGGTGTTGATATTCTATGCATGGTTTGGGGAGAATTTGGCAATTTTTCGGGGGAAATCTGTTCTACAACATCATGTGGCACGATGCAAGGTTGGCAGGATAACAGGAAAGGAGATAATGGGCAAAGACTAGTTCAGCATATAGAAAACATGTATTGAAATGCTGCAAATTTGATTATAGAACATTGCCAGTCAGATAAATAAATAAATAACAATGTACCACATATGCTCTGGACTGCCACAATCCTGATCAGGGTAAAGCAGTTACTCATGGATGCGTGGTTAATATAACACAGTTATACGATTCATAAGTGAGATATGATTATATGACTGAGGACCTGTCTGATAAGCAGATGAGACCTGTTGGCTAGTCACTGTCATGTCAGAAAGCTGTGCTCCTTCATGCACTGTCCAACTGCATTGTTCTAGGGGCATTCATTTATGGAGACACAGTTCAATCCAGAGCTGCTCGCATTCTGCCTTCCAGCGTGGCTTTTTCATCCTGCCTCCATCAAGGCTCATTGCAGAGTGAACCATCACTTTTCTTTTTTTACACGTAAATTGATATGGAAAAGCATGTATGCAGGGACACGGTACCATATTAAAACGGAAAGCAGCAACCTGAACAATGTGGTGGAATCCAGATTGTGGGCATCAGGGGTCCATGCAGTTAGCCTCCTTCACTGATTTCCTGCAATGTCCCAGGTCCTCCAGTAAAGTCATTGTTGAGTGGTTCATTCAGTGTGATTTTTCATACCTTAATTGACAAGTGTAACATTTTAGGATTTACCAGCAGGAGGCTATAGACACATTGTCCTTGTTAATCTGTTGACTGAACAGAGCAGAGAGATAAGCATTACCACATTCCACGTTGGTCATGTTAGCACACAAGCCCCAGTAGATGGCAGCACCCCGGGTTGCACCTTTGATATGAAGACTGCTGATCAAGAACCACACCCCCTCCAATTTCTGTAGAGCACTTGACCCAGACTTGGCATAAGTGTCAGCGTAATCTTTCTCACAGTGGTACATGTCACAGAGGCAGACGAGCACAAACCGTCCCTCTCAGTCTTTCATCCGTGCCTTTTTAAAGCAATTAAAGTAGCAATTTTTTTCGTGTTCATAGACAGATAACAATCCAGGTGGCTAATGGAATCTCTCACTGCTGTGTGTGACAGTGACATTAAATGCACCACATGGCACCTCTGAGGAGCTAGCCAGACCCTTGGAATGAACACAGCACTGAGCCACCCGAGAGGTAGAATGGTCATGTCTGCCAATTCTCTGTAAAACTGGCATAGTTTACACTTTATTTATATTAGCATTTTTTAATGAATACAGAGGGTTTGGAGGTAAGGGATTGTGGATTTAAAAGAAAAAGATAACATGGCCTGTTATAGGGAGACAATAACCAAATTACACTATTATTGTAGTTAAGTGCTGTTGAGTAAATGTCAACTCTTGTTGATCATACATAGTCCTTAAAGAAATATTTCTTTCTTTCTTTGTCTTTATTAATGAAAAGGGTGAGATCATTTCACCTGTTGCTTCTGGGATAGGCTCTGGATTGCCGAGACCCTACTTAGGGTAAAATGATGAGGAGGAGTGATCATTTACCCTAATCATTTATTATGTAGTAGCTCTAGTAGCTTCCCTTCATTTTTCCAACTTTTTCCAACACTGTCTTTTTTACCTGATAAACTTATTAACCTGTTAATCAGTCCTACAGTTCACATGTATTGCATCTACGTGTGTTTAAATGATTACTGTGGTTTCACTGGTGGCATGCACTCCTGAAACTGCAATACTGTTATGTGTTTATGATGATTTTTTTTGGTTCTGTCTGAATTTAACAGAGCTCTCTCACATTTACCACTCTCCTCTCTATGACTAATGGGGTCAGCAGCTGTAGAAGGTAATCTGTCATGATGTTGTGCACTCCTGCTTCATGGAAAATATGAAACCTGAAGGGTTGCTGTGCCAAATATCAGCTTGTTACCTGGGCATTATAGTCATTCTTGCTTGGCTTCAGGTGTGAACTTAATGATCGGTGTCCAGATCCAATTTCCTTCCCGGCATGTAGTAGTGCAGACGTTCAAGTGTCCATTTAATAGCAAGACACAGTTTCTCAGTGGTAGGGTGAAGTGTCTCTCTTGGTAGGATCTCACACCTTAAAAAAAAGACAAGCTGTTCGATGCCTTTCATCACTTGGTCCAGTACTGTTGCAATGCTCACAGCCAAAGCACTTACTTTTACAAACAATATTTCTTTAAAATTTGGACTACACAGGACTGAAGATGAAAACAAAAAGCTTGCAACATCTTTAATGTCCATTCACATTCTTCTGTTCACGCCACTAGATTTTTGGACTGGTTAGTGGTAAGATTGCTCATAGACATGACAGTAGACTCAAAATAAGCAATACATTGTTTGTACCAGTTTCACAGTTTGGGGCTATGGTCTGTTCCCAATAGCTTCTACTTTTTCCACTTGTACCCATAACCATGTTTTGTCCTTACACAGCTGATATCTATGAAATTTGACTTTCAGGTTGCCCATTTGCATTTTAGCATGGTTGTGTTTTCTTTCTTTTCTTGTTTTCAGTTCACTTAAACTACATCATCCAAATATGCAACACTGCAGCCCTACAGAAGGTTGTCCGTAAGCTGCTTGAAAGATCACTGGGGGCCTGAGGTAAGCTAAAAAGCATTGCTGTAAATTGATGCAAGCCCATGGGTGTTTAAAATGTTCCTATATGCTTTAGTGTTCTACTTCAGTAGGACTTGCCAAAGACCCCTTACGGACATACAGTGCTGTAATGTAGCTGACCATTATAATGCTTTCTAAGAGCTCATCAGTACTGGAATAGGGTATTTATCAAATTGGGAGATAGCATTCACCTTGCAGAAGTCAATGGAAACCCTTAGAGACTTATATTTCTTTGGTACAGTGTCTGGCTGTTCTCACTTAGAGATGGTTCAATTGCCCTCACATCCCTCATCAATGGTATTTCTGTCATTAAGGCAGTGACTAAGCTCTCTGGCACCCTATATTGATGTTGATGGATGGGACTGGGGTCTTTTCAGTGAGTACAGCGTTTCACTCCTTCAGTTGCCCCCAGCCTCAGCTGAAATTGTTCTGGGTTTTCTGTGAAAATCCCCTGTAGCTCTGCCTTCTGCTCCCACTTAAGGTGCTATAAATTCTGGGACACTGGTTGTTTCCAGCTTCAAGGTTAGAGTTCAGTCTCATTTTCTCCTTCTACATTCTTTACCATGCGGGTAATCTACAGTTTTTCCCATCGATCCATTCTTTGATAAGATCCACATAAAAGACCTGCTTTTTCCCCCATGTCAGGGAGTTAGAGCTCATGTGACAGGGCCCATGTTCCAGGTGAAAGTATAGGATCCTTACTGCTTTACCATCAACTTGTTGTTTGATGTCTGTAACAGGAGCACAATTAGTGTCTTGCATAGTAGTCACACCCCTGTTTTTGTTCTTGCTGAACTAATGTTAGGTTCTCCTCAGCCTCCTCTTAATGCTTCTCCAGCGAGTTCCTCATGTGAAGAACATCCTGGACAACTCCCTCCTATTGTTTCAATAACCCTAATCAGAATTTGCTTCTAAGAAGAATACTGTTGTTGAACAGAAGTAAAGCAAACACTTTTTTGTGCCTGGAAGAAATGATTAGATGATAAAATATTGCAACAGCCAGCCAAAGTACAACAATTTCAAAAAGGTGCCTCCCAACACTGTGTATATTTTGAAAAAATGATAATCATCTAAACAGTAAATTGTTGTAAAATCAGCAGCTCTGTTTCAGTGCCCATGTGTGTTCCTTGTGGGGAGAGTCTCAAACCCAGGCAGTCCACTTCCCATGATGTTTGTGTCCTGTGTGGGAGGACAGATGGCTGAGACACCATTACTTGCCAGCTTGAAAGCTGCAGTAACCATGGGGATGGGTTACCTGCAAACCTCTTTTGGTTTCCAGAATTTAATCTGAATGCTGTCACTCCAGAAGACTGAACGCTACGGAGGCCAGGAGGAGTCAGGGAAGATCCCTCAGAAAAATTTAAAAAAGGCCTCATAAATGATAACTTTAGCTGTCAGGCATTGTATCCATAGCAACACATAGCCTTCCATCAAATAGATTCATCCTGAGGGCTGTATCATCTGGGTGCAGTGGGGGGGGGGGGGGTCTGTGAATCTGGAGACACAATTTAGGTAATTTTAATATTACAATTGTCTCAATAAGATAACAAAGCACTGAGCAAGATCATACATTTCCATACACATAAATTAAGTTCAACACTTTGAGGAGAATACATTTGGGGCACAGATCTGCATTGCGGGGAAATGAGTTCTGCATTTCCCTGCTCTCCTTGTCCGCTGCCATGAGACACAATTGCTCTTGTCTTATATATCTCTGAATTGATGTTCTAACCTTTTCCCCTGTGTTTATTTCCTTTCTCACTGTTCTTTCTCCAGAGGTTCCACCAGCTAAATAATGTGTTTTTGTGTGGACGTTTCATCATGACTTTTACTCTTTGCAATGCATTTCGAAAGATGAGGACAGCTACAGTTAAACACATGCCTACCAGGCTCACATGAGGCTTGTCCCCGTGAACTCAGTGTGTGGTGTCTGCCACTCTCATCTGTCCTTTTCTTGCCGTGTAATAGGTTAAAAATGTATTCCCATGCACTTGCCCTCCAAGCTGTGTGAATTAATTTTTGTTTGACTCCCACCCAAAATCCACTCCCATATTAGAGCAGGTCAATTGGCAAGTCTCCAAAAGTGTTTGTTAATCAGGTTTCCAGAGATGTATGGCATGTTTCACTGGCCCAGTGTCATTAGTAATTTTTCGCGTGCCTGCGTGCATTGCATACTGAACATGCAGCCAGTACAGAGGGAGCTGTACAGTCCCCCTGTGGATTTTTTAACTAAATGTAGCGAGTAAAATAATAAGCATCAATAAATGAGGATGACAAGACATATGCAAGATGAGGGTCTTCCACAGCTCTGAGGACCCTGCGAGAGGTATGCAAATAGCGTCCCAGGATGCAGAGTATGTATAATACCCAGCAGACTTAGAGTCTTTTAAATATCCAAATATGCATGCAAGGGGTTGTGTTTAAAGCTACTGGAGAGATCTGGTTTTCTAGCACTATGACAAGCCTGGCTGCAACAGGAGACCATGGTGACACTGAAAAGTCACCAGACCTTCCTTGTCTCTCTCCACTAGATCCCTGTAGCAAGTGTAAATGTAAGATTTTTTGGGGTGTGTTTGCCAGCTGATTCAGCTACTAGCATATCTGCACCTTGGAGAAGTATTATAAACGCATGGAAGGACAAGGTATCAGGGTCTTTATCTCAAATTGTCAAGCTAAAGCGGCCTGTCATGATCAATCAGACGTTCAAATAACATTGTGAGGCACGAACAGCCAGTGTTTTCAGGAATGAGCCATTAAGATATGTTTTTCTTGTACAGTCAAGTAGACTGCAGGACGGTGATGAGGTCTGATCAGTCATCCTTCACCATGTTCTCTGTAAGTGAGGTGAGCCTGAAGAACTGATCAGCCCTGATTGCTTCGATCCAAAGTCCTTGTGCTCCTATAGTGACAGGACAGTTTTCACCTATTATTGTTTGGTTGCACTGATATGGACTGGATGCACTGGTATCACTCTCATTGCCCTTTCACCCTCCAGGGGCCCTGTCACCCAGTCACAGGTGGCCAGGTGGAAGAATTTAGTTAAACAAGCCAAACCTTATTGATTTATACTTTACTGCAAAGCCAGTAGTTTAACACACATTACATCCATGCATGTATAGGAACATGAAGATGTTGATTCAGAGATCCTTTGTATGAGTTGATATTTCATAAAGAGCTGAAGTGTAACAGCTCAGTAGTAAAGTACACAAATGAGGATAAAGTATGCTTTAAACTGACCAAACACACAAACAAGGACATATAAGGTTGGATATATCCACATTCCTCGCTTTCCCACCAGTGGAATGCAGAGCAGTCTATTTTATGGGAGAGAGGAAAACTCATCCTTTAGCAGAGTGAAAAGAAATTATTTAATTGAAATTGATAAACAATAAAAATTACATAAAAATTATTCTTCTACATTCACATTGGACAGGAAGCACATCTGAGGTTCACCAGCCATAAGCCACCTGTTTTATTTAATGGACTACAGAAGGGCTGTTCCTCAGGCCAGACAGGCCCATAAAGGGAGGAGTAGATGGAGCTGTTGCATCCCTCAGAGCTGCTTTCCCAGAGACGGAGCTGATCGGTGCATGACCAGAATGGGGGAGTGAGGCTGCAGAGAACTTCTGCTACTCTATCTAGACCTGGATCTTTTTCATCATGCTTACCATACCCTGATTTCCCTCAGCAGAGCCTCCTCAGTTATCAGCAATGGAGTTAAAAGTTAAAACCAGGTTTCCAAAAAGGTTAGAGCAATATCATATTAGATGCTATAACACCACTTTGGTAAAGTAAGATTTTCTCCTTGATCAAGGGTATAACAACAGGAGGTGAGATTTGAACTTCAGTTCTTTGAAATGAAGACAGCACCGCTAACAACCACACTTGCTCTTCCAGAAGTAATACAATAATGACCTATGCAGCAGGTGCTTTGGTTGTTTGTGCCATTGCAAGCTGAAGGACCTGGGTCCAAATGACATTTCCCACTTCCTCTTGTACTAAAAATTACTGTGTTGTATGAATTGGTAAATCACTGTTAAGTCAGTTATCTAACATTGCAAGTTAACGTAAATAAAGAAGTCAGGTAAATAAAGGTTAATAATCTTACATGGAAGAGCACTACAGTCATTAACTGTAGCATCGTTGGCTATTATTATATTTGGTATAAGTTGGCATGTCCTTGTAAGAGAAGGTGGCATTTGATAAACCAGGAAGCTGTTTCCCCTTGAGCCTCGTTCACAAGGTCCGCATGTCAAAGTCATAGAGCAGCATGTGGGGGTTGCAGGGGTGCCGAGGGGCTGTGGCCATACCCTCTGGATGGCCAGTCACAACCCAGCATGCACCTGACTGTGCTCTGCAGGAAACTTGGGGCCCACAGAGAAGAACATTTCTCCCATGGATGTTGGGATGCAATGTAACAGCCAGGCAGATGTTCTACAAAGCCTTCTCAGCAGCTGTTTGGTCATCTGACAGCTTGTCAAAGCAGAGTTGTAAAGAATGCCATTTGCAGGGCTTTTAATTATTCCTGCAAGCTCCCCTGTCTCCCGCCCTCCTTAGTGATGGGTGGGACTTCATACCAGTGATTTTTTTTTCCTTTTTGCTTACAGATAAACAGAAATGCCAAACACAGAAAAGGGAAGTGTTGTCAAATTCCAGTTTTCCATCTCCTACATTCACCTCACAATCCTTATTTCATTTTACATTTACTCATTTATCTGACACTTTTCTCCAGTGACATACAAATCAGTTAACAAAAGTGCCAACAGCAAAGTTTTAGTCACAGATGCAGAATGATCACAGCTTGTATCTGATACCACCAAGTTGCTTTTTCAGATTCCTCAAGTAGCTGCCTGTAGAAGTAACAGTGAAACAGCAAATGCCTAGATAATCATAGCAAATAGTGTTTAACTCATTTATGCAGCTGTCAGAAAATCAGGAAAGAAATGGTTCTCAGAGAGATAGGTTCAGAAGGGATTCAGCAGCGCTGAGGGATACAGAGCTCATTCTAAGACGTTGGGGACAAAACAGGACCTGCCAAGTTTTGATTCTGGACCCCTTATGACCACCAAGCCTTCTGAACCATAACCAAAGTGCGGAACTTAAAACATGACTACAGGAAACCAGTGGAGAGGGACAAGGAGGGGAGACTGGTAATTTCATTTCTTTTCTTGTTTGTATAGAAAAGGAGTTTTCATCAGTGTCCTGTTTTCTCTGGTTGATAGGGACTATGGGAGACACCAGCACTGAATGCATTTGCATTTCAAAGTTCAAGGTTGAATTTAGAGTCCGTAAGAACAAAAGTGACATCTCATTACAAATTATTCTGAAGCACCATTGAGTATCATTATAAATTACAAAGGAACATAATGATGGTCTGGCCTCTGCTGAAAGAGGATAAACTACTGAATAAGTCACTGAGATTTGGAGATGAATGAACAGCTATAAAGGTTTTGGCAAATGATGAAGCTGTGACCCTGAAGGAGATGACGTCTGTACAGAAAAAAAAGAGAAATGACAACTGTGTGTGTGTGTGTGTGTGTGTGTGTGTGTGTGTGTGTGTGTGTGTGTGTGCGCGTGCACGCGCACTTGTGAGAGAGAGAGTGAAAGACAGAGAAACAACATGCAACAGCTGGATGAGAGACTGTGAACTTAGCTTTGCAGGGCTTGGGTCAGTGTTGGACAGATCTATTACCTTGTTGGACAGATATAGTTATATGTCCTGGAGGTTTTGATGTGATCAAAAACCCCACCATTGTGTTGGATAGTTCTGAAGTTGTTTCCAATGCAGATGTAGCATGATGTGTGTTGGACAGATCTAGCAATGTGCCAGACAGATCTAGCTCTATGTTTAGGGTAGATCTGTTTTTGTGTTCTAGACATATAACTGTCTGTGTTGGACAGTTCTGGAGTGGACAAGTCCAACCATTTTCAGTAATGGTTCTGTCCTCAAAAGCTTAGCAAAACATGGTGAACATGTGTTGGATTCGTCGAGACGTACACCAAAATGGCTGACCAAGAAACTCTTGGTTGAACTGCTTTTCAGTCACTGTAATAGCTAGGTATTCAGGGCACAGGACTCTGAACCAAACATCAGAATAAAGATGCTAGATGAAGGAGATTATCTACAGTCTGTAGAACAATGTTTCCCAGGAACAGGGAGAGATGCCTCCTGGTACATTAGGCATATCTCAGTATGGTAAATAATTGTTGAAGCTCTGCAAGGAACCTTCAGGGCTCTTTAAGTCCAAGTCCAGCTGCATGTAGCATTTAGTGGGAGTACACCGCATTGTGATGGGTTTGCATTCCTCATAGACTGTGGGCTCAGTGCTAATCCCTCTTCCAGTCACCTCTCTATTATTACTTTTTTTATCATGAGTCTCATTTCCTCCTGTTTCTGCACTTGTATTCATTCCTTCTGCCCTTGAGCCAAACTCTCTGTCCGGTGGAACAGCGTCTTCACAGATCGAATGCAGCTCCCAGAGGCTAGAATTTAATTAAAGATGGAGAGATGCCCAGTGTAGATACGAAGGTGTGTGGCGTGTGCAAGTCCATGGTGCCCGAGTGTCTAGCTTTTCACCTGGGCTCCACTACTGCAGTAAGTTCACTGTGGTGCTGGTGAAGCTGATGATTGTGCCTGATCCCTAGTCATCACCTGAGGACTCCCAGAAAAAAACTTGGACGGTGTTCTTGCTATGAAACATGAATCCAGGGTGGTTCCTCATTACCAAACAATAAAATACTGTCCTTATTGTTCTGATGCATCCAGAAGGACATCAGTGTTTCATGATCAGCGCATCTTTGACTCTGCTGTTGTACCCATGAGGGGGTAATAAACTGCTTCCATAAAGCATGCCTTCTGAAAAAAACAGTAGCAGTGCAGACCTCTGGGGTGTGGCAGTTACAGTTTGTGTGTGTCAGCACGTGGAACTTCATGTTACAAGATGGAACAAAAAATGTATTTACAATTGTGGAGGGAAATACTTTCTTATATGTTATATATACACTCAGCTTGTAAATATAACTGGGACCTGAAGGGCTGGCAGCACTCAGTCCTGGTGCTCCTCTGTGATAATGATAAAAAGACTTTTTCCTTCCTTTGAGACATTGTAAAAAATGTTTACAAAGATTTGGAACAGTGAAATGAGGTCCTAACATCGGTCACCTTTCAAGGCATCTAGTGGGAATAAAAACTCAACTAAAGGCAAATTTATTTCCGTTTAGACAGGTACCTATAAAGTGGCCCCTGCAAGCTGGCCACATTTCCACTTGCTGATAATACGTCATGACAGTTATCTTACCTCCGGCATGCTGCCTGGGGTCTTGCAGCCTTCAGGGGCAGTGGGTACCAGCTCTGCAGGGGGCTCACATGGCAGTTGCCTTGTGACAGCAGGTGGGATGACAGGAATGGACCAGAATGCTTGGCAAAAAGCGGGGCACTTTATTTATTTATTTGCATGTTCAGATGTGTTTAATTAACCTGCAGTATGTGTGTATCCACTGTAGAAACTGTATTAGATGCTCATTCTATCTCATTCATCTCACCTGCAACAATTTACTCATGGAGGCAGTGCACTAATAATCTTCATTTGTACTCAGTTAGGTCACACACTTGACACACAAAATCAGAACTTTATATTGGACTTAATGAACCCCACTTAGCACAGACATGGAGGCAAAGGCAGGGAAATGTACCTACAAGAAACTCTGTCTGAGGCAGCTGTTGGGGAAAAGAGGACCGTGGAGGAGAGAGAACTCAGCACCTCCTGTTCCTGACACACGCACAGTGCCCCTTCGTGTCACTGTAGGGCTGCACTCAGGGTTGAGACAACCGCCCATGGTTAGTGATATCAGGTGGAGGGGAGTAGTGAATCTCCTTGGGTAGAACTTGCCATTTTGCTGAGGGCCAAACTGGAGAAACTGACTTTATTTCATTCAGGGTCAGACATGTGAGACTGGTCTTTAGTTCAAACTATTCCATCTTTCTTCATTGAATTACTGTCTTCATTTCATTGAAGGTCAAATGAAAGACACAGTGTTCTTCATCTCATTGTGGGTCAAATGAGCAGAACCTTACAAGTCCACCTTTTGTCTAGGTTGCTACTCCTGAAATATGAGCCAATGAAGCGGATCTTGTGTAGCTCAGCAGCCCAGTGAAGCAGAGAATGGACACCTGACTATGCTGCTTGTGGCTCTGTCTGCTTCTCTGCTCATGTTGAAACAGAAATGCTTAGCATTGATTCTAAATAAGGTCTCATTGCAAATGTCAGAAACGTGAACACAGATGAGTGGCTGCTGCAGTCACTGTAGCATCCAGTAACCAAATGACTCCCTCTTCTATATGAAGAGATGTAGCAACTGCCTACAGCCAAAGAGGTAGGCAAGCAGCTCCTTCAAGGGAGATGGAGGAACAGCTACTTTTCAGAGCTTTAACCATCTCCTCCACAGTGCATACAGCTCATTTATTTAATGCTTTTGCCAAACATTTTAAAGTATTATTGACCAGTATTCATAGAGATTCAAGTAGAATGTGACTAGCATAGTGTAAGATATTTTCGTGTATGCATTTATCAGTCACTCTTCTCCAAACAGAGTAAACAAAGAACATCAACAACAAAGGAAGTGCTTTAGACACAGGCATAGGAAAATGGAAGTAGATCTTGTTGTTCCTGGTTCACATTCCTCAAGTAGCTGCCTGTAGAAGTGACAATTCAAACAGCAAATACATAGATGATTGTACGAGATGAGTTTGAAATGGTTCTCAAAGAGAAGGGTTTGAGACCCTTCTTGAAATTTGTGTGTGTGTGTGTGTGTGTGTGTGTGTGTGTGTGTGTATTTTCTCTCTCTGTTTTGCCCACTGGGCTCAAATGCACCAGCAACTCACACTGTCATACTGGATAACTGTCAGTGAGCAACAGGAGGTGCTCCACCCACTGTGGCAACTGGACATGCAACTGTTGGAATCCCTGATCCCCTGGGAAACCCGGAGGCAGAATGACGTGACTTCCTCCCTACCTCATAACTCCCCTCGGACAATTACCCCACGGGGGGTAAATCCCTCTCCCTGAAACACCTCTGAGAGACTGTTGCTATGGTGACCTGGTTCAAGGGACAAAAACCAAGTAAGCTGGTGAAATCTGCAGTGCATGCATTTAGCATGCATGCCAAATACAGGACATACAACAACACACACTATCAGGAGTGCCCATTATCAAAACACACAACTGTGTGTATTTGCCCCACTACACCCAACTTCCTTCACTCTGGTTGTGTGGATAGAGGATGTATATACCATAAAGAAGTGGAAAAATGGGTCCCACATAATAAATAATAAAACTCCAGTTATAATTGTCCTTTCTCAGCAAACAGCAGTTGGTTGTAAATGACAGGTAGAGAAGATCGGTGTTAACCAGGAGGACTGGTGCAGAGATGTCAAATATTTGTGACTAGAGGTTTGGAGGTTTTAAACACATTGGCATTTACTGTTTTTTACACTCAAATTAAGTCTCTTTCTGCTTGTGAAAAATCAGGTAAAACTACACTACATGGCCAAAAGTATGTTGACACATCCATCCATATGTGCTTGTTTTGTATTTAATTTGGAACATGGCTGCAGGGATTTCCTCCTGTTAAAGCACAAGAGCATCAGTGAAGTCAGGCACTCATATAGGACCCTTCCTCCCCAAACAGGTGGAAACTCGCAGTTTGGTAGAATGTCACTATACGCTGTATCATTATAATGTCCCTTCACTGAAATATAGGGGCCCTAACCAGGAAAAACAGCCCCAGACCATCATTCCTCCTAATGGCTGTGGCTGAAATAACCAAAACCTTTAATTAGAAAGGATGTCTGCATAGTTTTGACCATACTTTAGTACACTTTTGGTTTTCTTTTTTTATTTATCATTTTGTGTGTGTATCCTTTTCGTGTAAATACACTACTGTATTTATAAAATAAAATATTGTCATGGAATCCTGTAATGTTTTCAACCGGTGCATGGTCTCAAATGAGATTAAATTTATTTACATTTTAATTTTATTAAACAGCTAGGATTATGCAGGTGACCATTAGATACAGGAACAGATTGTCCTGGTCTAAAGTGGACTATGGTAAAGCAGGGGTGTTTGGATGGCACTGTGTCACATAGACAGTCGTTTTTTTGATCCCACATCCTGTTGTTATACTCTCAATCAAGGTACTTACCCTCAGTCGACACAGTAGAGTTTATCCTGCTGTATAAATGAGTAAATTCCTTATGAAATTAAATGTGAGTATTGTGGAAGTAGAACCTCTAATATCATTGACTGGATTTGGCTCTTCAGGTTCAAAACAGTTGAGTTACAGACTTTTGAAGGTGGAACTATTTGTTTTTTTAGATTTGAGGAGAACAAGTTCTGCTTTGTAAAGCTGCACAGATGTCACACATGGGGCCTGACTTCTGTGCTTTTGCTGCAATGGTGTGTGTAGGTCTGCGGTTTCTGTACACTGTGCTGGATGTGTTTCCACCCCCTGCCACTTTTGCACCACTGTCCCTCGGCACTGAGAGCTGCTGGGGGTTTTTTGCTGGTTTATTAATTAGGAAAAGACAGGTGATGAAGAGATCTGCACTTTGTGTTTTATGCCAGTGGTTTCATGGTACTTTGGAACCTCTTTGCCTAAGTAAAAAACAGTGCAGAAGTCCAAATCTCCTCCTCCCTTTCTCCGAATGACCTTGTCTGACATATTCAAAGTAAATCTGTTTTCTAGGAAATTTGACTTTTCACCATTTGTTAAATAAATGAGCAAATTTCTTGATACATTTTCCTAATTGTTTGTGCACAACGAACCAGATAAACAGCTCGAGTGACTGAGGTAGTGCAAGCAGAGCTTTAGTTCCAGGACATCTGGAGATGCAACTGGCCAGGAGGGGACAGCACAGCTGGAATTTATAATGGGCCCATATAAGCCCATCAGTCCTCAAATGATTGCTCCCAGGGAGTCGGTGTGGCCTGGGAAGGACCCATTACCATAACAACACAAGTGGGTTCACAAATCCCCTAATGTAGCAGCTCTGTGGAACACATGAGGGATCAGTGGAGATCGAAGTTTGCACACCCATGACCCAGAAATATGGCGTTTCACAGGGGCCCAGAGTCACTGCAATCCAATTTGGCCACTTGGCAACTGGTCTGTCACACGGGAAATTCTGAACTCCTCCACAAACATGTAGCTTCCCTAGTTTGTACCTGTCCACCTTCCTCTTCTCCATCCTCCCATCACAACACCTCAGGAGTCAAAGGAGTATTCAGATGACAGGTGTGAAACACGGGTCCAGCATGGTGAATGATAAAACATTACACTGACATACCGTATTATGAATCTTATTATGTTAAGAGCATAATAAATAATGTTCTATTAATTATGATCTTATTATTATGATATGATCAAGATCTTTTTTGAAAATGCAGACATTTTTTCTGCCTTATTTATTTATTTTAAGCTGCCTTTTCTGCACTTATTTATTTATTTTTTACAATTTCTGTCTTCTGTGGGATAGTGAAAGTGGTCTGTGTTTACCCTTCAACTTGGTAGGTGGCACGTCTAATCCAACTCACTTCCACAGTGTTTACAGCTTGTGTCTGATGGTCTTGAGTGCTGATGATCAGTAACAAGACGAGGAATGTTCCACATGTTTATGGTATAAATTAATCAACAATTGGCACTGCATAGAAGTGCATAGGAAATATTTTTACTTTCAGTCACTTAAGATTAGTGTAAATTTTAATTTGTCACAGTATTTATAAAAATATGAAAATAAAAAATCAGTTTACAGAAAATAATAGTGTGTACATTATTAATCTTGGATAGGTTAAGGTGGCTTTGTCATTAGCAAATCAGATTTTAAACAAGATTCTGGTGTGAACAGTGCTGTTAAATTAAGAAACCTGTGTATTTTTTACCATGTAAGATAACGTTAATTATTAATGTTATTTTAATTTAGTATAACAGTACATTAACCCGCACCCTGTCATGTGGCAGCGAAACCAATGTCTCTCACTGTTTGCTCTCCTTTGCTCCTCTGACACCCCAGCAGCCAGTGTCACACCTGATGTTAAAGAAACCTCATCCACATCCACGTATGGGTTCAATTGCACATTTATGGCATCTGCGCCCAAGCTGTGAGCTGGGGGGTTATTAGGCACAGACAACCTCTCAGTCAGCAGTGAGCAGAGACGGTGCAGTCAGAATGCTGCTGGGTCAAGGCCCTTGATGGTCAGAGTGCTGATGGGTTGAAGCCCTGAGTTTGCTGCCTTTCCTTCTCCCTCGTTCATTAATTGCCCGTGGATGTCGTTGGCTCAACAGAAATTGGACTATTATACCTTCAGAAAATCAGCAACACAGAATTCTGAGGCTGTGAGGCTCTTTACTAGACTCAGATGGAGCCCAGAAACCTTTAACCTTCTCACAGAGCAAGAATATGTCTTTATTCACGTCTCTGACATTTCAGAAATAGCAAAATTATCTCAGCTTTGGCCCGATGTGCAGAGTGAGGAACCTGGAGTCGATCAGCGGTCAGAAGCTACAGAGACAAATGCAGCCAATTAGTGTCTCACTGGGTGAGTCAGGATCTGTGGGCCGTCAGTATGGAAACAGACTGCAGCACATCAGCAGCCATCGAATCACCATCTGGACGCCTTCACTTTCAGATATGGGGGGGGGTCAGGGCCGTGGTGTATGTGGGATGGTCACGGTCACTGGGGATAATCCCAGCATGTGTTCTGTCCACTTCAGACTGACTTTTTTTAGTATTTATTCACTTATCTGGCCCTTTTCTCCAAGGTAACTTACAGTGAGAGGTTTGTGCACTTAGCCATTTGCACTGATTTACCCTTTTATACAGCAGGTTACAGGTTTTCCTTAATTAGTTCCAGGTAAGTATCTTACATATAGATATATCTGCTACCTGCTACTCTGTATCAGCACATTTTTTAAATTACAGTGTAGATATACCTTTGTTACGAATATAATGGAGTCTTGTTATTCAGCTTGTAAGGTGAAATTTTGTATTGGAGAAATAATACAGATACAGTAAGAGAATAAGAGAGTGGAGCATTATGGGATGCGAGGGAATTCCTGCAAAGTGTCTGTTGGCCATTTTGGGTGTGTTACTTAAGTGAATAAATTCCCCCACACTCAGCTCTTGCTACTCCATCTATTATCATAACTACATAATCTTGTGCAGGGTCACTGCGGTCCAGAACCTGTCCCAGAACCATCAGGCACTAAACTACGATACTACCTTAAGCACAAAATAATCAGCCTCATATGGTCATAACTTGGCAAAGGGTATTAAATAATGCTGCTCTTATACAGCAAAACTTGTAAATCAAAGGCTTGTACATTGAGGGATACCTGTATTGCCTTAAATATTTTAATTTCTGAAGTCTCTGAAAATAACTCTGGAACTATATACACAATCTGAAATTTCTTATTTTTTGTTGCTGTTTCCCAAAAGAAGTTGACAGTGTTTAAATAATGTTGTTGTACTAATTTTGTGAACCTATTTGGAATGTATTGCAGTTTAATGGTGAACAGAACTTGAAACTGGAACCAGCTTTCTGGTAATGTGCAAGTTACCCATCCTTAAGGTTGTACTTTCTAGGCATCCACCTGGTCCCTGAACATTATACGGGTTTTACAATTTATAAAGACCATAATTTCACAAGTCACACGTTGTTGTCTTTGTCTCTCAATCCCACTATACATAAACTTCTTGTCCAGTTCTGGGTTTAGGTGTGTTTGAGTTTATTTTTTGAAAATGTGCATTATACACAAGTATAAGACTGTGTGTGTTCTCATGTATGTAAGTCAATATAAGGCAATATTCTTATCAAGGAAACGCAACAGGAAGGATACGAGCACAGGGCTGAAGAGGAATATGAAGTGAAAACCCCAGTAAGAGTTCATTAAGAGGAAATTGAAAACACCCCCAAGTACAGTTCTTAGCAGAGAATCACAGCACAAAGATTGGCTTTGACCCCATGTTGTGGGAGTTCCATCGAATCCTGCGACTGCACAGACAGCCCTGTTAACCTATTTATCTGCTCTGCACATGCGTTCATCCACAAGCATTTGCATCATTTGTGCTTTTCTCCATAGGCAGAAGGAAATTTACTGCAGTGGTTCAGACCATGTGCCTCTTCATGAGATGCCTTTCTGGGATGTGAATCTGCAGCCTCCTGATGGTAAGCACTTCATGTCCTGCTACAAAACACAACGGTTTGAGTCAGACACAGTTGTAGGTCACATCAGGTAGAAATGGTTCAGAACGGAATATGCAGCTCTGCCTGAGGGGTAAAGGGCAACCAGCAGCATGTGGATTGTCACTGTGACCCTGAATTCCAAATAAACAAGCAAACAGATTCAATTTATATAAGAGGAGAGAGGGAGCGTGGGCTGTCTGCTCTGTGTGTTTGCTCAACGGAGAACCCATCTGTCACCAGCAGTCAACATCGCAGCCCAGATGACCCCGTCGACCGTGAGCGGAGACACGTATCACAGCCCATCATCCTCCGCACATCACGTTCTTCACACGCAGAGGTTACTGGGCTGCGACCCACACTAACGTGCTAGTTCCACACCTACTCTCCAGCTCCTCTCCACACCTGTAGGCACATTTTGCACATGATGGCACAGAATGATGGAGAGCTGAGAGTCGCTCTCTGCCACAGCAGGAAGTGCCAACTGATGTTCAGTGATCGGCTTCCCCCTATGTGGTCCTTAACCCCATGGCCACCAGCTTCTTTCCACTGAAGAGTTAAAAAATTATAATGATGCTGAACAAAATAACACAGCAATAACAAAAACAGTGCTGCTGCTGTGTGGCAAATGAATTGTGGGAGCTGGAGGAGTTAACCAACTTTGAACATACAACCTCAGAACGGGGGGACATGAACCCACATAAAAGGTAAAAGTCTGAAAAGGTCAGTCTTGGGGGGTGGAGGGAGCTCATCTGCTGCCAAGCAACCATGAGGTGCACACCACCACCACAGATACCACAGAGCAGGTGTGATGAAGGGGAGATGGGAACTTCAGAGAGCAGGACACCCAAGTTTTACACTTTTCACTTTTGAGCCGTAGGGCAGGAACTTGTGTCTGTGTGTATTTCTTGGTGGCACCTTGTTTTCTCTCTTTCTTATTCTTTTTCTTATCAATACTACTATCACTTAGTTTAGCAACACAGCTCAGAGTTCAAGTCTGTAACTTGTTTGTAACTCCAAAGTCACTTTTGGCACTAAATCACAATCAGTAAAATGTTAATAATACATTTTATTAACTTGTCAATCTATTAACGTCAATTTCTGTAAAAAAATCTTAGATACAACTATTTGGCAGTTTTATTAACTTTAAAATGAATTTTAAATGACCATTTAAAAATACATTGTCTTCACAAACTCTTATTCAGTGCTGACTGTTGACTGATTCATCCCGAGAAGAAAGTTCCTCATCTTGTTATTGAACACCGAAACTGAGTAACAGCAGACAGGAGCTGTAAGCACTATGGAAGTGAGTTGACTTAAGACAATGCTATATTCCTGTACTGTTTGGGTACTCTTTTATTTACTATGGGTGTACACAGATATTGTTTGCTCTGCAATAGATAGATGTTTCAGAAAATTTAGTTCACATTAAGTGTTAATTTAGTTCACTCTCTCACACCAGCAGCTGGACAGTAATCGGCTGCAGCGGCTTCCCGGCGACCAGAGTCAGGCCATCTGGGGTACCAGCAGCTCCCACTCACTCCACTGTGACTAATTGTGACATTCTGTGTCAGCCACAGCACAAAGCACCCCCCAGATGTGAGCAGTAGCTCTGGGCAGACAGTGAAGCTAATAGAGTCCACTATAGGTGAAGTAACACACAGCCTGACTGGAAGCACTGCTCAGGGAAAAGGTCACCACACCTCACTTTTATGTTGCTGTTAATGAAAAGGAATTACACATTGTGCGTCTCCATCGACCCTGTTTACACAGCACAGTGTTTTAAATGAAAGGCTCTGCTGTTTGAATTCAACTCTAGAGCAACATTTTGATTCAGGTGTGAATACAAATTGTCCGAGTGAGACAGGTGCACATCTAAGGGGTGACGGTCAAACCTGCTCCTGATGTGGAAAAACAACTGCACAGTGAGTAATTAAGTCTGGAGAGATAATAACTGTAGAATTAATACTTTTTAGGTTCAAGGTTCACTTCTCATATAAGTGTCATTCTGCACTTATACAAATGTTCAAGACACGACAACACGTACTTTCTCCACAGTGTGCGGTACACACCAAAGAGACAGTATGATGACACAAAACAACACAAAAAAGTGAATAGACGATTAGATAAATAGATGAAGAGATATGATATCAGGATCAGTTCAAAAAGTCAGGTACAATCAAAATATTCTGTAAAAAACATCTTAATATTTTATTAACTTTAAAATCACAGAAATAAAGAAATACATTATCTATACCTTCTCCTGTACAGTGGTGATTATTTACTGATTCATCCCATAAACACGAGCAGTGTTTCTCATCTTGCCATTGAACATCAACACTGAGGAGCAGCAAATAGGAACAGTAAACATTAGGAGAGAGCTAAATTAGGGCGGCCCCCCACTCCTGTTCTGTTGAGGCGATACTTATTCCGAGCTAACAAGTGAATACAGAAACAGAGGGATATTCAGTTCATAAATTTCTGTTAAAAATTGAAGTAAAATACATGTTAAAATATAAACGGAAGAATGTTTTTAACTTTGATACTTTGTAACACAAATGCTCGTAAAAAGAGGAACCAGTGTACTTGTCTCTGCAGATTATATGAAAGAAGAGGAATGTCCGTTCTGGAGCGGTGTATGGAGTATGGTGTACGGAGGTGCATGATTGTTAGTTGTAAAATAGCGCCCCCCTCGGGTGATGAGCATGAATAGCCGGAAGATGATGAAGTTCTGGAAGCCGGTCACGGTGGGTAGATTTAATGGCCCGTGTCTGGGTGTTAGTGGAGTGTTTTCTGACTGAATCCCTGTCTGAAGCCAGCGGAGACTAAATGGCAGCATCCCTCACCATGGCAACAGAGAGAACATGAGCCCTTTTCAGAGCAGTGGAGTGAGAGTTGGAGGCTGCATGTTTGTTATAGGATCATCATCACCAACATCATAATTGAGTGTAATAAAGAGATGAAGAACGTTCATTCAAGGTTTCATGCTCACATGAGGCCTAAACTGACAGCTGAAAGCCCTCCTGAACCGTGTCTCTCTTTCCGTCTTTGTCTTCTTGTAGGAGCCAGACTACACTGTTGGCTCAGCTTCGTATTCATCACTAATTTCTAACTATGCTGATGTCATTTCACTGCACATAATCTACAGAAATCATTAATCAGATGATCTCTGTTGTTTGCAGAAAGGTACCAGATCAGCTGCAAAGAATAAATGCTTAAGAAGCTTGGTGTTGCAAAACACCATGATACCATTTTAAAAAGCCAAACAAAACTGCCAACTGTAGCTGTGGTCAGCAGATCTGACTGTCCCTTGAACCACAGCTCCAAGGGCTGACCTGAGGGTCAGCTGCAGAAATACCTGAACATGAAAGAAAAAAGCATAAAAATGAAAAATTTAGAAAACTGCAAAATATGAGTTTTTATGAGCTATTTAAAAGTTATAAAATATGCTGGCATAGGGCTATGTATTCATTTCTTGCTCTCATTTAGCAGCATTAAATATTAAAATGTTTAAAAGATGGAAACAGGTAGTTACCCTGAATTACTCTAGTGAAAATGACCCAACTGTATGTATGTAGGTCAACAATGTAAGTGCTTTTGTAGGAAAATTGCAAACGTGTGCTATGATTGACAGGCAGGACACGTTTAATCCCAGCAGTCCACCAGGAGTCGCCACATCCACTGGTGAGTTGCACAAAACAAAGGATGATTTGGTATCACACATTGCTGGACCATGTCCAAACTAATACTTAATGTTTAGACATGGCAACCATTTGGCTGAAATGGTTTCTTGAAGTCACCTGCTTCAGAAAAGTGCCCCAGGTGTGTTTGTTTTGCCTGCCCAGAGGTCAGAGGTCAGAGGAGTGTATCAGTTGTGTTGTTAGTCATAGCTTCTGTGAAGATTTGACTTCCTCACTGGTGAGAAAATCATGACATGAGGTGACAGCATGTCAACTGTGGCCTCAGGTATCAGTTCTGCTGTCATGGTCCCACTGCTGGACCCTCTGTTTTACTAATGGTCACTCTTTCAGATGTGTACCGCCACCACTGCAGTGGCTTCTGCAATCAACCTGTACCACAGGACATGTTACTGGAACTTCTTGATGTGGTACCCATGACCACGGTACTTACCCTGAATTGTTACAGTAAAAATTGCCTTGCTAAATCAGTATAATCAGCTTAACAGGAAGGACTGAAGGCAAGCAGAGTCCTTTCTCAGGGGAGATGTCCCCCACTGTCAGGCATCTTGCAGGGAGTACAGTAGAGCTGCACACATCAAGAGGCTTAAACCTGCTTCAGATCTGAGCCCAAGAAACCAGTCTAGCTGCAGAAGCTCTACCACTAACCCCTGAGAAATGGGGCAACTGGGGGTTCCCATGAGTGAATGGACCTTCTGACCCATGAACATCCAGCTCAACACACAGTGATGGGAGAGATGGGGGCAGGGGGCAAGGCTTCTGCAGGTGGGCCAAACAGGGCTACAGTACAGCTCTGTTTACAGAAGAGGCAGGACACATTTCAAAGCCAAGAGAAACCAGCAGCACTGTGCAGGGTCTCTGTGTTTGGGTGTGAGGCAGCGTGTCACATTGATGATGTTCACCTGCACATGTCAATGGAGGTCTTGTTAGTAAAGCCACCTCATTTGCATACAGGCTGTTAGGTGTCCTTTTGAGCAAAGCCTCCAGGGTACCAGTGACTGTCCTCCAGCGTGGGAACCTTCAGCCACAGCACAGCAAGTGCAACCTCAGCAGAAGCAAATGTAATAACAATATTAATCATCATCATCATTATCACCACCACCATCATAACAGACCATCAGTTAGTAGATACTGCCTGGAAAATGTGACATATGTAGATAAAAATAGAGAAATATGAAAAATAACCAAGGATTTAACTTGTCTGGTGCACAACAGATTTATTAAATTTATAGATTTGTTCATTTATTAGACACTTTTGTCCAAAGTAACATACAACTCAGAGTAAACAACAGAGTGAACATGGTGCATTTCATCATCAGATACAGAGATACTTAGTTAAATAGCACTACATTTAACCAAAGTACATTATGCCAGTAACTGAGTATAGAACTGAAGGGAGCAGTTTTATTACATTTAAACAGATAATGTAGTCAAGTTTATAGATACTGGGAGATGAGGAGAAGAAAGATGGATTTGTTCTGAACCTCATGTTGAAGGCTGAGAGGACAGATCAGTGAGTGACTGAGATGAAGACTCACCATCTCATGTACAATATGAACATATGTACAAAGGGTGATGCAGTGCAGGGTGTGAAGTGGGGAATATCCAAGATGGGAGACCAGTCCATCACAGGGCAGCAGCAGGTCTGAAGCAGCTGTACTGGAGGTGACCGTGTGATTGTTCTGTAGCTGACCACCAGCTGACCCCTAAGGGGGCTGGGAACTATGGTCTGGATGTTGGGGTCTGGGGACTGGATGCTGGGGTCTTGGACCTATAACCAAAGGATGGACTGGGGCAGGTACGGTTGTCTGGGAGGAAGGGTCAGTGATGCTAATAGGTTAATGAGCTCTGGAATATGTGGTAAACACCCTAGACACCTGGGTCTTTGGGGGGGGGGGCAAACAGACAGACCCTCTAATGAGAGCTTGGCTCCTTAGTGTCTCGCTATGGCAACCAGAACAGGGCATCATTATGTGGTAGAGCCATCTGTTGATGGAGATCTGGTGCCTTGGCCACTTGGACCAGAGGGCAGCTCTCCCAGCTGGGGAGATAACAGCAAGTCTGAGAAGGCAGGACTGTGAAACATGAAAATAGCTGTATTGTTAACAGAGGTGGGTGGAGTCAACAAAAAAATTCAACTACTCGTTCTTTAAAAACACTACAGTACTCAAGTAAAACTACTCATACAAAAAGTTGCTTTTATTAAACACTTAATGTGGAAAAATATAAGGTAAAAAATATTCAAGTAATAGGTACCTTTGATTCATATTAGACTTTAAAAATGTTAAGGTTTAATCCTGATCCTTAATTTAAGGAAAAACGTCTTTATACTTTTGCAATAAATTATACCTTGAGGAAAAAAAAAATCAATTAATCAAATAATAAATACAAAAGAAACAGAGGCATCTGGAGCATTGGGTTTACTACAATGTTACTAGTTGTTTAATTAATGTTTAACTAGTACTGCATTATTTAACTTATTACATAATTATTTAATTATATAATATAATTAAGTAATAATTATTTATATAACTATATAATATGTTTATATATTATAACTGAATATATTTATATAATTATTTATTAGTCTGAGCTAAAATAATTAAAATAAGAGGGAAATTGTTTTAGTGTTTTAATTTCATGCACCAATGGCTGATTTTAAAATTTAAACTTTAAACGTTAAGGAGCTTAAGAACCAACTGAAAAGAACTACTGGCTTGTCTTTTGCGGTCAACCTGTGTTTTTGCACCTCCGGGACCGGCGGGACGTGACTCTCTTCCCGCAACACTGAAAGAAGGCTGAGTCCTACTTGGAGCGTAGCTGGCCTCCAACCTTCAGGTTTGGGGGTTCCTTCTGACGACCACACCTATGAGAAGGTAAAGCAGTTTATTGTCCATCCTGGCCGGGTTTCTGGGGTGGACACCACGTGAAGAGGTCAGCACATTCGTGTTCACTTCAGTGGAGGTCACGTCTCGCATCGCTCTGTTATCATATTTTTTCGCAACTTTTTTGGGTTTTTCCTTTCTTACGTCCCCCCGGGGAACGATCCACGCGTCTTTTGTTTTTGTTTTTCAATTGATTTTTGTGCAGGTGCCCGACTCTGATTGGTTGAGCAGCTCGCTTTCTTAATTACGTCGACATCTCCGGCGCCCCTGATTGGCTGAGTCAGAAACGTCCGGCCCCTCCCCCAGCGACCAACTGCTCTGTCTGAGCTAAAATTTGCCGGCCCTTCGGCGCGTTTGTGGCGTGAGAAGACCTGCAACGCAGAATCCTGCAAACATGAGGCTGTGTGGGATTTTTCTAGGTCAGTTTTTTTCACTTTCCTTGTCTCTGGGTCTCAGCATCAACTTTATAAACTTTGTTGTTCATCTTTATAATAATTTCGACCTGTGTATCATACATATATTGGTTAAAGATGAAATGAAAGACTGAATATGAGTGTCCACGTGCTACATATTACATTTGTGTATTTACATATCATATCAGTGCATATAAGGACAGGTTAAATCATGAGGAAATTGTTTTAAATGGTTTGTAAATCTCAGAAGTTGGCGCATCTAAATGTGTGTGTCTGTGTGAGAGATGCTCCTGTCACAGTACACACTACATAGCTGGATATGACCTCCTGCTCGTGCCCTGTGGCGCTCGCGTTTGTTCGTTAGTAAATAAAGTCTGAACCTTCTGTTCGAGGACTTAATACCAGCTAACACTCTGTTTTAATTTTTGTTCATGAAGTAAAGTATACAGTACAGAAAAAACTGTTATATATGGGTTTGTAAAATGGCACGTTTTACACTTGTTGACTTGTATCCAGGTAACAGCTGTTAGCCGACGCTCCTCTTTCATGTTTCCCGGCTTTAATGCGCTCAACGTGTTGTGTGAAGTAAGTTAAAGGCGGAACTGGCTCAACTTATTAAGTGGCTGTTCTTAATATCACAGAAGTAAAATCACTCTACTACCCCTAACCGTTTATAGAGAAGTGGGCACGCGGGTCGCGAGCCGATACCAAAATCACAGGCTGTGAGGCTGGACAGGACGCCAATTCCTCACGCACAGGCACGCGTGCGCAGGCACACACTAAGGGCAGTTTTAAGTCACTAGTTCGCCTGAAACACGTGGAACCCAAGTGATCATGGGGAGAACACCCACACCTCAACTGAGTTGTATTCGGAACCATGTCCAAACCAGCAGCCTAGGTGCGATAAGACAGCAGCTTCACCCACCATAAACTAAAATACTGTATATAATGTGTCGTGTGCGGTCGAGCCTTGTGCGTCACTACGCAGGGATATTATCTTTTCTTTCTGTGCGGAAAAATGTGCAAACTTTCCGCGAGTTAATATCGTTTGTCAGCGCGCCCAGCCAGATACCCCCCGCCCGGATCCCCGTGCTCTCCCCCAGTGTACGGTGTGTGTTGCTGTGTGCTGCTGTGCTCTTTATTCCGGATTTAATAGTAATTACGGTGTATTCCATACTGGACTTGTTTAGTTTATTTTTCAAATTGTGTGTCCCAGTGCCGGGTTTGCCGCTGCGCGTGGACCGTTGTCCAAGGTCCTGAAACGCCGGCTACTCTGTCCTGGGCGCTGAAAGTCCTGCAGCCCGAGTGGGTAACTGTGTAGAAGTGTGTTTACCTGTGTGAGTCCGCAATTCCGGCTTCAGCACCCGCTCCAGTACTGACCGTGTGGCGCTCAGGGACAGCGATCTGTCACGAGTCGCCCACACTGTGGTCATCTTTACCACCATCCACATAATCACCTGCAGACACAGCGGCATTATTAAAATTATTTGAATTATTCAATAAATCAACTTTTTATTGCCATAGGTGCGTCAGTCAGGGGGGGTCTGTAGGTCCTCAGTGACAGTCCTCCGCACACACCCGCTAACCCACTCCTAACGCACCTAATCATCTTAAAGAGAGCACATGATCAGCGACTGTGTGTGTGTGTGTGTGTGTGTGTGTGTGTGTGTGCGGATGCGGACAATGTGCGATGTCTAAAGTGCCGGGTTGCACCATTTGTTCGGAACAGCGGGGTGTTCGACTGTACAGTTCGGTCACGAGGATACCCGCACATAAGGAGAATAAATGCCCCCCCCCCCCACCTCACGAGCCGCATGTTTTATACGTTAATGGCGTTCTCTTTGTCAGCGAGGGGTTTATCAGTATTGTGTTTATGTGTATTTATCTGAAAAGAATCCTCTCTTTAAATGTGCGCCACGGACTCGACGTGTGAATATAAGCAGCATCCATACAACACGAGGCGCTGTGTGTGTTGCACTTATATCTGCTGTCTTTTTCATATTTGTGATATTTGTTAGGTTGGTCTCCCGCCTCCTCCTGCTAGGTGGTCTTTACCAGGGATTTTCAGTGGCGTCACTGGCGGGGTGAGAAGGAGGGCTGGAAAGGGGCGGGTGGCGTGCAAGGGGGGTGGTTAGGTAAGGTTAGGTAAGTCAGTATTCCGTGTTGCTCTCGACAAAGGCGCGCGGAGCCGAGTTGACCCCGCGGAGGAGCTTGTCGTCATGGCCAAGACAAGGTGCGGTCCGCTCCCGTTCACCGATGACGTTTGTCGGCGTCTTTAACGGCGCGCGTACCAGGGGGGAGGGGGCAGATGGCGGATTGAGGGCGGCTTCTAACGGCTGGAATAAAGACTGATTCGGGTCGCTTCTTCCTCCTCAGGTATTTGTCGCATGATACCATCCCTTTGTTTATTACAAACACGCCGCTTACACAATATACAAACGTAAACAACGGTGTGTTCATATTTAAACCGATTTTTTGTATTTTACTGTCGATATTGTAGAGTAAACACGCACTGGGGGGGGGGGGGGGTTTAAGGCCCGATGTTCCCAGCAGGTTCATCTTGGTGTCAAACTGGCCTTTCCTGTCCCTTTAGGGGGTCCTTAAAAGATTCCCGTGTACATCAACCCGTGAATCTTGGACCTAGTGCTCTGATGATGATCTGATGGTAGTCTGGTGCTCTGATGATGATGACATAATTTGATGATGATCTGATGGTCTGATCACAGTGTTATGATTCTTTGGTCATAATCTGATGATGACCTATTGATGAACTGGTGGTCTGATCATGGACTGAAGGTGGTTTGGTGATCGTGTCCCAATGTGAATGGCTTTGGCCTTTAGTGCAACTTTCATGACTGTAACTAACCAGATACAGACTGGACCTGGTTCAAGTTCATGTTTGCACCAAAGTATGTAAAAACAAGGTGCTTGGTGGTCAGTGTGAACATGTGGTCTAAATTCTCTGCCACGGTGTAAACAGGACCACGCCGTATTCTCCCTGCACACACTCTGACATCACTCCCGCTCGGCCACATCATTGGCTGGAACTCTTGGTTGTCCTTTTTATTTTAATAAATTTATTGCACAGCACGTGACAATAGTAGCTAGAGGTCAAATTTCCCTGCTATATAAATGAGCAAATCACTGTAAGTAGTTTAGTATGCAAACCTGACACCTTGAAGAAAACGGTCAGAAAAATGAATCAACAGCCAATCTGCCTCATTAATATATATACCCGGGTAGAAATCACTGTACTGTGTGTATTTTAATTGTCCCACAATGCCCCTCAGTGGAATAATGGGTGATGGGGGAGGGTTGTCAACTGTTCAAACGGAGACAAACAGAAACAAAAACATTTTCTCATCTTTTTTACAGTTATACAGTATGTTTCAGGCCCTGTCTCTTTAAGGGGTGTTGGTAGGGCATTAGGTTTCTGCTGCAGTATCTTTTCTGGGGTGTGTGTGTGTGTGTGTGTGTGTGTGTGTGTGTGTGTGTGTGTGTGTGTGTGTGTGTGTGTGTGTTGAAGTTAATGAATAAAGTACAGTACTAAAGTGTGCAGTAATAGAACCAGTAAAGTACCTCCTTTTTACACATTGGAGTGTAAGGACCCATTTCTCCAGTAAGGTAGTATGTTGGTGGACCCCCATCATGTGGTTATAAAAAGACAAAGGTCGTTAAACACACTAAGGTTACTAATTCAGCTCTGCACATTCTTCGTTACCTCTGAACATGAAACAAGATATTAAATCTGATGGTATAAGTAATAGATACATATGTATGGGGTTGTATGAGAAGTGTGTATTTTTACTATTACAATACAAAATTTATTATAGTTTCATCTTTGTTTAGCTCACGTCTTTGTCCAAAGCAGCTTCAAATAATAATTAATTGATTATATTTTAGTCATTTATGTGACCCTTTTGTCCAAAATGACACTGGACAGAGTACAGGGGGTACATTTTAAGACACATAGCAGCAGGTAGGAAACATGATCCAACTCCCTCGAGTTCAGCAGGTTGCTGGAAATGCATCACTGTAACCATGGTAATGGGGCCACAGGTTGTGATGTTCCCAAGTCTTCAATTAATTGGACCTGTGAAGATTGAACTCATTGTACTGCTGATGTTCATGTTGCTGTCCTTGTCTTTTAGTCACTTACTGTAAACAGGCAACTGTTTTGTTTCTCACCTCAACTAGCAAATGTAAACTATCAACTTCCAGTCAGAGAAACTAGAAACACATCTGACAGAAAGTTTCACACATTTTTTAGTGAAGTTTCTCAAATGTCCCCCTGACCATGAGGCTGAAAGCACTGTGTGCAGTGTGGGAAGTAAAAGATGTTGAGTTTCAACGGGTCCGTTTACCTAATTTCTTCCCAAAATCAGTCTCTGTTATAACTTTATTTACCACATCATTCCCATGTGCTGTTTGTATAGGATCACATGCTGCCCACAGTTCCACTTTCATTACTCTGATGACACCCCCTACATTGGCTTAGAATCCAACCTATTGTTCACAATCACCTTTGTACTCCAAAATCACTGTGTCCCATCGTAAAGTGTACCATGATGCTTTAGTTTGTGTCCTGTTTTCCATCCTGTTGACACTCCTGTATGAAGAAGTTAAAAAAGGGGTGTTTGAGCCCACTGAAGCTATTTTGTGAGTTTAAGGTTCTCTGTCTATCCAAAGATTGGTGTTGTACACTTCTGTGAGACAGAGATAACAGGTTCATGTGGGGGTATCCCGTTCCCCTTCACACTGCAGTCAGCTCTTGGTCCCATGTTACCTCTGGGGTCTCAGCACAGGGGCTGGATAAAATCCCACAAAACCTCAAGTTAAATGAAGGCTGTGTATGTTCACATGTCAGCATAGATTTTTGAAAGTGGCAGCTTTGGCTGTTTTTTATCATCTGAATTACTGTGTGTTTGCTGTTGAACTGATTTTGAGTCATATGTCCTGTTTTTCCAAAAGGTCCTGTCCACCACTCATGTCCTTAGTGTTGAAAGCAGGATATCTAGTGTCCCTGTGGCTAAGTCCATCCATCTGATTACTGCTTGTTCTTTTATTTTTCCTCTAACTTTTCAAATCATTACTGCCTTTCCAAGGCAATTGACCCTTCTCATAACATGTCCACAGTAACAACCTCAGTCTCCTTATTGGTGCTTCCAGTGACAGGTCTGCTTATGAAATAACTTATGTCTATTAAACTGTATGTTTACTCAGTCCTCTGTGGAATAGCAGTGACTCTCAGAAATGGTCAGTCTTTTGTAAATTATATATTTTTTATTTTCAGTATGTCACATGATATGTTTTATAAGTAGATAGCTAGTGTGTAGATTTTTACATATAAACTCCTTTTGAGGTTATCTCTTCGGATGTAAACATGAGAGATAAGCAGGTGGCATGGTGTTTAATGCTATTACCCTGCACTATAAGGTGTCAGCTTTGAATCCCATCTCCTGCTGTAGGACCTTTGGTTAAGGTACTTACCCTGAACAGATGTAGTAAAAGTTGCCCAGCTGTATAAATATGCAAATTACTAAACTGATTAACTGTCACTGTAAACTGCTTCAGGCATTAGGATGAAATAAAGAATAATGTTGTATTTTTCACTCTACCTCTTGAAAATGGTTTCCAGGCTCAGCTGTGGAACATGCATGGGGGTGGGTGGTATAATTTTACTTCCTGTAAAATAATACAGAATCAACAATGATGGTGTCAGGAGCTGACATTTGATAGGAGGAGGACAGTCCACAGCAGCAACCCTCCCCCACCCTGGTACATTAGAGATGCGCTCAGCAGAGGCCAAAACTAGAAGCTGAAGGAACACCAGTAAATGTGAGAGGGGGGAGGAGATCAATGATTACAGCACCATTTTGCTGGACTGAAGAAGGAAGAAGAGATGATAAAAAATGAGCTGTATTTCATTCAAATCCTTTATCCACATTTACATAGTCAACATTGCATGTTTTGTTTATTTTATTCATGTTGAATTATGTCTGAGTGCAACATGCTGAGGTGGGTCTGGTCCAGAATGGGACCAGGTAGAGAGCAGCATGTACATATACCTTAAATGAATAGAAATGGTAACACTAACCTGTAAAATGACTGCCTTTCAGGTTTAAATGTTCAAACAGAAAATAAAACAAATAAAATTGCAAAATAAAAAACCTCTTGCATAAGATACAAATAGAACCTGAACAGAAATCAATCACTAAATCAACAAATACAGAATTCACTGAAATGAACAGGTAAGTAAAAAGTCCCAAAGGAAATTGCACAAATAATTATCACCAGTAACACCAAACCATAAGCAATGACCCCCTTCAGATTCTCTTGATTGGATTCTTTCTGTTGGCCACACCTGGCACTTTTTTCTTCTTCATCAACTGGGGGAGGAGTTTGTGAAGAAGAAACGCTATCAGTCTGGGGGGGGGTGGCTTGGGCTCCTGCCAATCACCTTGATTTGTTCAGGGGGTACAGTAATACACACTATTCTGAATATCAGCCCCCCTCCTCTGTTTCTGTTTTACACACAAATGGTGTTTTTACTATGGCTCAATATAGATTCTATGCCAGAGCAAAGGTGCCCAGCTGGGGTTCGGGGAACAGGGGGCTGCGGTTAGTTGTAAGAGGCTGTGCTCCTGCGTTGTTGTGTGATGCCAGTGCACCATCTCTCTTGTGGACAGAGAATGAGTTTCATGGCAAGCTGCTGAGTCAGGCGTGGATGAGCAGGGAGAAGGTCAGCGCCTGCAGGCTGTCCGGTGGACCAGAGAGCAAAGGAGCCAGAGTGAGTGAGCCACGTGGCACATGTATCTGTGTATTTAACATCTTAATACTCATTCTGTCCCCTAGCAGATGAGCCTGGGGGGCAATGACGGTCAAACACACACGTGCTCCCATGTCTCCCAAGGTGAGTCCAGCACCTGGGGTATTAGTGAGTGTCATATTGTTGTAGTGATAGTAACAGTAACACAAATGTCTTGTGCACAGTGGGCTCCTGTATAGTGACAGTGTGACATGGCAGTGTCACCATAGTGACCTTTGACTCAAATGATGGGCCTTTGATTCTGCAGAGCAGTGAAAATGTTTTGCACATTAACTGTATTGTATTGAAACGCAAATAAGTGATACTGTGCACCAATTAAGTGAACTATATTAAATTAATTATTAGTAATAAATTCATATTTTAATTTTTAATTTAGAATGGAAAAACTACCTTGGTGTGATTTTATTACTTACAATCTTTATTTTAGGGTCATTTTTGGTGTCACTTTGTGGGTAATATTTTTTCATATTAAAAATAATGGTAATCTGTGTTCCTTAGTAACAGTCCTCACCCAATGGGGAACAACCAGTTAGACTAAGTGGGACTAGTTAATCTGGACGCTAAGTGGACCCTCTCTCTCTCTCCCCCCCACAACTTGAGTGCCCATAGAATTTGCTGGACAAGAATTAAGGTGAGTTTCTTACTCATGTTCATGTCCACTGTACTGTTGCTGTGGCTGGTTCTGAAAAAGTGATGTTTATTTTTCTTATGTGAATAGGGTCATGCAAAAGTTCTGTATGCGAATTCTGCAATATTCTGGGTGAAGTTTCCACTGCAGGACACATACAGCAGAATACCTGGGTGGTTGTTACTTTTTACTTTCACTTGAGTAAATCTGTAAGACAAAAAAAACAAGATGGTGACAAATTGTTTTTGAAATTTTCACATGTAATATTAACTTTCTCTCTTGTAAACCGTGTCACTTTTACTGCAAATCACTAGAAACAGTCTCAACGGCAGCTGACTTCTTTAAAAAGAACATTAGGTTTTATGGGCCAAATAAGTTCTAATCTCAAGTAGTTTGACATCCTGGACAAGACAGAAGCCCGTAGGAGTAGTTTTGCTTTATTATTTTGTATGAACTCAAAACAACCGTGCAGTTACATATTCTAAAATTACTGGAAAAAAATGTACTGACTGTTGACTAAGGTGTCTGATAAGCATACTGTTACCAATCCCCAGTACTCAGGAACACCAGACAGGGGCTGTAAACACTATATTATGATGGTCCTGCATTCCTCTTCTGTTCTGTTTGGGACACCTTTCTATGCTCAGTATCACTTCCCAATTTCATTGTACAGGAAGTTGAGTTACGCGTTTCATATCACGGCACTTTTTTTATCCAAAACTACTTGCAGTGATTTACCCATTTAAAAATGTGCCTATCAATTCAGAGTAAGTACATCAATCAGGGGTACAACAGGAAGACGTGGGAATCGAACCCATCTTTTAAGGAAATATGAAAGCGGTGACCACAACGCCTGCTGCTGTTTAAAACTGGTTTTCTGCAGTCGGTGCATAAAGAGGCCAGGTTTATGGGTGTGGTCAGAGGCTTTGCTATGGTTCCTATACTGTTTAGGGATCAACCCTCGTCTGAACTCCTTGTTGTACACCACCCTCAGCACCCTGAGCAGCTCACCAGCCCACAAGAGGAAGCACCAGGAGGTGGGGGCTGATCAGAGCCGGCCCACCCCCAAGAGGAGGACCAACCCCCTGAAGCTCACCCTGGACAAGACTTACAGTGTGGACAGTGACAGGAGCAGTGAGGAACCAGAGCCAAGGGAAGACTCTGTAGAAAACCAGGAGGTTACTGAGGAGAAGCAGAAGGAAGGCAAAGAGATACTGGCAGAAGCTGAGCCACCCAAAGGTAGAGCATAGAAGTACATTTTATTATACATTAAGAATGCATAACCTTGCAGTGAATTAAATTTTAAAAATTAGGGAATGATCAGGTCCTGTAGGTACTATGGTAACTGTATATAATATGCATGAACTGACCCATAGAAGTGTTAATCACATCACTTTGGTACAAAGGAAGCATTTCTCAAAGAAATAATGGCAGTGTCCCATGAGACTGGTGATAACCCCTCTCTCCACACTTTCTTTACAGAAGACCAGTCAGTGATAGAGTGCTCCTTTTCCAGTAAGTGTAAAGAAGTGGAGTCATTGCGCACTGACACCAGCATGGCCACACCCCTTCCTGTGAGTGAGGTGGGGCAATATTCTAGTAGTCATGAAATGGCAGCCAGCTCCCTGCTTCATCTTGGCGAGGCCGCAGCCCCCCAGCCACAAGTTTCCTGGGAGACAAGTAGCCAGACCTCTAGGGGAGAGAAGGGTATGGAGACCCAGCAGGGGGTGGACACTATTAAACTGGCAACAGAGGGTGGACCAGCAGAGGAAAGTGTAGAAATTGAGAAGGAAGATGAGAAGGGAGGGCAGAGCATCATCCAGAAGGACAACTCTGACCACCAGTACTTTAGTGAAGACTACCCCAAGGTCACAGGGTCAAGAGGCCACAAGCAAGAAGACAGAGAAAAAGGGGATGAAGATGAGAACAGCAGCAGCATCACACCAACTGCTGCCAGCAGCATTGCAACCTCTAGTGATCCACAGACTGGATCACAGCACAGAGGGAGTCAGGATCTTCCCACCATGGAGGAAGACTACAGCTCCCACAAGACTGTGCCTACCATGGTCATTGAAGTGCGATCAGAAGACTCTGAGAGAGAAGAGGAGGAAGAGGAGCAGGAGGAGGGGGAGATGGAGGAAGAGGAGGGGGACTCAGCCACAACAGATGACACGGAAACATACGACGTGAAACGGGGCAACCTGGGGCTGCTGGAGCAGGCAATAGCACTGAAGGCCCAGCAGGGGAGAGGTGCAGATGCACCGAAACCCCCCGGTGGTGAGGAGCAGCCTCCCAAGCGCAAGAGTACCAGCAAAGGTAGGAGCAGGTGGAGGTGTGGGAAAAACTCTGTGTGCCTTTTCTACATAAAATATTAACAGTACCAAGAAACATTCCTGTCAGTTGGATGCTGTACCTGATTGGTGGTGCTGTGTCTGCCTCCCACAGAGGGCTCACGGGTGGACAAAAAAGAAGTCAAATGTCCCACCCCTGGGTGTGACGGAACAGGCCATGTGACCGGTCTGTACCCCCATCACAGGAGCCTGTCTGGCTGCCCACACAAGGACAGGATCCCACCCGAGAGTGAGTAGCCACCCCCCCCCCCCAGTACCTACCAGTACAGGCCTTGTTGATGTTGACCACCATACACAGAAGAAATCACACAGTAACAAGCATTTTATTGTAATACATGTACTTTAAAGAAAAAAAGTATCAAAGCACATACTAAAAGATGAAAAGGCAAAACCTTACCGATCAGTATAAAACATGAAATGTTAGCATATAGATCTTCTGTGAAACACAGTATCATTATAAATGACTGATTTATTCCATATGATATTAAAAAGGAGCTTCTTAAAGGATATCACAGAGAACAAAATAAGTTAAATTAAATGAAATGTAAAATAAATATCAGCAATAAAACATTCATCCATTTTTAATAATCAATCAATAAGCCATCTTTCACTCAGCCTTTTCCATGAATTCTGCCAATAAAAGAAGTTGATAGGAAGTGAACCTGAACAAACTGCTTTGTATCCACTTCCTCTTCAGTCTTGGCCATGCATGAGAACGTGCTGAAGTGTCCGACGCCTGGGTGCACAGGACAGGGCCATGTCAACAGCAACCGCAACACACACAGGAGGTAGGGTCCCATTCCCATCCTACCCCTACCTGTGGGTGAGACTACCTGCCTGTGTGAACCCTCACCTCTTCACTACCTTGTGCTTGCATGTCCAGTCACTCTGATGAAAGACTTATCAGTTCAGCCAAAGCCAGTGTAGGTGCTTCAGTTGGTCCAGGTGCACCAGGTGGACCAAGTATCTCTGTGCCTCCAGTCTATCAGGCTGTCCCATCGCAGCAGCAGAAAAGCTGTCCAAATCCCATGAGAAACAGACACCACCCCAGTCGGCAGGGAGCCCCCACTCCGACCGAGTCCTCAGGTGAGTCCTTCCATGCCCAGCCTTCAGGTGAATCACACCTGAGACTCATAGTCCTTGGGGAGATGCTGCCAATTCACCTGCTGCTCCCCTCTAGGCCCATGTGCTTCGTAAAACAGCTGGAGGTGCCACAGTACGGCAGTTACCGGGCAGGCACCCTCCCAGCCACACCCCGTGCCAACCTGGCCAAGGAGCTTGAGAAGTACTCCAAGGTGTCCTTTGACTACGCAAGCTTCGATGTGCAGGTGTTTGGGAAGCGCGCGCTTGCCCCAAAGCTGCAGGCTGGAGAAATCTCCCCGAAAGCCCTGAAAAGTTAGCATTGCTCCTGCATTGCTTGTTACTGTGGTTGGGTTTACCATGTTTCTGCGAAGTGTGATTTCAGTGAACCTCATCTCTCCTCAGCCAAGGGGTCCCCCAGCCATAGCCTGCAGGGGGGCTACGCCAAGTCCTCCAGCTCCTCCTCCCCAGCCTCCTCCTATGACTACTCCCATGATGCCGAGGCAGCACACATGGCTGCCACAGCTATCCTCAACCTCTCCACGCGCTGCTGGGAGATGCCGGAGAACCTTAGCACCAAGCAGCAGGACACAACAAACCAGGTAGGCCTCTAATCCCAGCTAAATAGTGTTCTATCCTTAGACAGGTATGTCCCAAATTTCAGTGCTGTTATTCCATCCTCCTCCCACATTTTCATTCTGTAACTCAGACCCATGGTAGAAAAACACTGCCAGGTACCAATGATGACCTGTGAATTTAATAGCACCCTCTGCTGGTCCTTCCAGAATATGGACATTGAGGTGGATGAGAATGGCACACTGGACCTAAGCATGAAAAAGCTGCTCAAACAGGAGGATTCCAGCCCCAGGGTCTGCCCCCCTGACCCCACATCATCCTGCTCTCTGAACCCAGGCAGCAGTGGAGCAAAAGCCCTGCCTCACAAAGGCCCTGCCCCCGATCAGGAGGAGTGGGAAGGGCCTCTGGACTACACCACACCCAACCGCCAAAGAGAGGAGGAGCTGGAAGAGGTCGGTCTTTGTTCTGTGGAAGTGAGATGAATTAAGGTAGCTCCACACGCTTATTCTGCTTGGGTGCTCTTTACTACCACTTATTAGCTTGGAGGGGGAACAGGTCATTTTTGGTATGCTATGGCCAAAATTTGAAATTTGGAAACAGTTTGTGCCTTAACCAGTTTTATGGTTTGTCAGTGTTTGCTGACAAACCGCAAGGTGGACAGTGATTCATGGTGATTCAGTTTTTTTGGAGATCAAGCCTGTGTCTGTTGTGTTTGTTATTCTGTCCAGAGCCAGTGTGAAATGTGAGCGTGAGAGATGCTGCTGCTTCTGTTACTGTGGCTGACTGTTGTGTTCTCAAACCTCATAGGTGCAGCTCAAAGAGCCATCAGATGTGCCGTCAGATGCTGAGGACTGTGACATGATGCAGGAGAGCCTGGAGGAGAGGAAGTACCCAGGCGAGGTCACAACCCCCAACATCAAGGTCAAGTTCCAACCAAAGGACAGCAAGAAGGACCTTCTGCTGTGAGCCAAACAGATCAAGAGTGTGTAAAAGTAAAAACTGAGTATCACATGCAGTCTGTCCTGTTCACTCTCTCACTCCCTCTATAGGTGTCCAACCCCTGGCTGTGATGGGAGTGGCCATATTACAGGAAATTATGCATCACACCGCAGGTACTCTACCCCACCCCCCACCCACACCCCCCCCTTCATGTTACAATTTAGTGCAGTTTTCCCAGACAGTTTTCCTAAACACTATGACAGAGCAGCTCCCTGACTTACAGCTGAGTACAGAGGTCTGTTCATAACTAAAGTCACTTTTTCCAGGAACTTCAGATATGGGTACAGTAAATAAGACAATTCAATTCTTTTATTAGCTCTGAATTACTGTACACTAAAATTATAACAAAGTAAGAATTCATTTTCTCCCCAATTCTTACACACTTGATTGTTGGTTGGTGATTCATCCCATGAGCAAAAGTGCATCTTGTTATTGATCGGACACTGAGGAACAGCAGACAGGAGCTGTGATTAGTGGACATGAGTTGACTTAAGGTGCCCCCCCCCCACTCCTGCACTGTTAGGTGCTCTTTACTGCAATACATGTTATCAAGTACAAAATATGTCCTTGGTTTTCACCATCAAATACAATCAAAAAGCCTTCTCAAACAGCTATAATAGTTTGACTGACACTCCTCATCTTCCTGTTGTCCTTTCTCTTCCTCTCCCTCTTTTGCTCAGTCTATCCGGCTGTCCTCTTGCTGATAAGAGTCTGCGGACCCTCATGGCGGCACACTCTGCTGAACTCAAGTATGTCTGTGCTTCACTTCACTGCTGCTTCTCTATTCGTATCTGCTAACTACTGATATCACACTTTACTGATTTTCCCTCACCCATTAACCAGCAATAACAGGACAGTAACTATGTTTACTGCAATTTCTATTCCGTGCTTCACGTGCTGACTTTCTCTCTGTGGCTACACTGCCAGCTATGCATTACTCTTCTTTACTGCCACCCACCCCATCTATAACCCTGACAGTTGATGCTGTATTGTAAAGTGCAACCCCCCCCCCCCACCCTCATACACAGACTCACTAATGCTGCCCCCCCAACCCCGCTTGCACCCCAGGTGCCCAACTCCAGGGTGCGACGGTTCCGGCCACATCACAGGGAACTATGCATCGCACAGGAGGTACAAAGCCATTTACCCTGCCGCTTACTCTGAGGTGCTTCTCTTCATTTGGTCTCACATTGTACTTGGTTTTCAAGTCTCCCTCTTCTGTGATGTCTGCAGCCTGTCGGGATGCCCGCGAGCCAAGAAAGGTGGCATGAAGAGCACTCCCACCAAGGAGGATAAGGAGGACTCAGAGCTCCTTAAGTGTGTCTTATACTCAACCTGGGTCTTATTAATGGTTCACTTTTTATTCCTCAATGAAGCTAAACAGATTAACAAGCTAAAATCAGCCATAATGTCAAAACCTTCCAAAAGCACCACTTTGCCTGGACATGAGGTCTGGAACATTCTGCCAATCAGAATCTCAGCACCTTCAATCATACATTCCTTTAAAGTAATCCCAAAACAACATTCAAAACTCAAGATTAAAGAGACACATTAGAAAATAGCATCAGACGACATTTTAGTACCACAGATGTTTATTTTTTTAATCAGATAAAAGTGGGATAAATTCATGCAGACTACAACACTAAGATCTAAACACTAATGATTATTCAGTTGAATTATAAGTTAACACATTATTGCTTTACCAGTCATCTAGGAATAATTAGTTCCTTCAAAAGTAAGTTATATCGCATTCAGTCATGTTTTGACAATTCTCTAAACCACAACCACATCTTGACTTGTTCTCCCACCCTACCTGCATCATCATGCCAACAGATGCCCCGTGCCTGGATGTGACAGCCTAGGCCACATCAGCGGGAAGTACGCAACCCACCGCAGTGCCTATGGCTGCCCGTTGGCAGCACGGCGCCAGAAGGAAGGGCTCGTCAATGGCTCACCCTTCTCGTTGAAGTCCTTTAAGGCTGAGGGTCTGAGCTGCCCAACTCCAGGTTGTGACGGCTCAGGACACGCAAATGGCAGCTTTCTCACACACCGCAGGTAGCCCCCTCTCATCCTGAAAATCCCTCTAGAAGCAGCTGAGATTTTAAGTGCCCTGGGACCAGAGTGGTCAAAGGATCTGGGTTTGAATCCCACTTTCTGCTGCAGTGCCCTTAACCAAGGTGTCTGGTCACCTGAGTGTTGTGTTTCCATGTCTGCAGCCTGTCTGGATGCCCCAGGGCATCTGTGGCCAAAAAGAAGGCCAAAGGTCCTGGAGACGAGTACCTAGGGACCAAGTTCCGCTCCAGCGATGGTGAGATGCCCCCGTAACACCTACTGCCACACCAGTGAAGCTTCTTATGTTTCTTATAATTATTTGTTTTGGCAACTCAAGCAGCTGTGATGTCACTTTACATCTTTTTCAGTCCTGGACAACGATGAGGACATCAAACAGCTCAATAAGGAGATCGGCGAGCTGAATGAGTCCAACAACGAGATGGAGGCTGACATGGCCAGCTTGCACACCCAGGTGGGGTTGAGGGGACCTAGTAATGTCACAGCAACCCCTTCTGTGGGTGTGGCATGAGTAACCAAGTGTGTGGGCTCTTCTGCAGATCTCCTCAATGGAGAAGAACCTGAAGAACATGGAGGAGGAGAACAAATTGATTGAGGAGCAGAATGAGGCCCTGTTTGTGGAGCTGTCGGGCCTCAGCCAGGCGCTCATCCACAGTCTGGCCCACATCCGGCTGCCACACATGGTCAGTCCTCTAGCAGCACATACTCTGCACTCCATTTACACTATTAATGTTATTATACTATAATTTGGTAAATTTGATATTGTATGAACATGGCAAAAGTTTTTAGGTTCTTCAGGGCACAATAATGGAATGACTTCTAGTGTAAATCAGAGTATTTCTACACCGAGGAAAACATTTGCCTGTTTCACTGCCAAGGACATGCTGCTTCTGCAATTACCAGTTATAATGGAATGAAAGGATGGGGGGGAATGGGAGCAAGGTTCTGTTCTCAAATCACACCTATTACCCCCCATAGGAGCCCATTACTGAGCAAAACTTTGACACCTATGTGGACCGGCTGACGGACATGTACACCAATAAGGAGTGCTACCAGAACCCGGACAACAAGGACCTGCTGGAGACCATCAACCAGGCAGTCAAAGGGATCAAGGTGTGAGAGGGAGTGAGCGGCAGACAGGAACACAGCAAGCAGCAGGAAGGGCACTCAGGGTGTACAAACACTGCGTTCGTCTTTGACGGGGTGCCAAAAAGACAGACAAGACCAAAATACAGTGCTATGCTGCTTCTCGGGGTGAGGGGTCCAGCACAGCACATTCAGATCAACTAGTGGACAGTGAAGCCTGTTGTGCATCACGGGCATCTACAGCTCACCAGAAACCTCCAGTACAGTATTCTCTCTCAGTGGACATAACCACACGCACCTTGGCCTTAAACTGCTGCACAGGCTCCGTGTGCGTGTGCATTTGCAGTGAAGTAGAAGCTCTCTAAACCCAACTCTCACGACTGTTACTGGACTCATCCCAGGATGCCCTCCCACCATCATTTCGCAGGCTTTGTACTAAACTAATATTACTATATATATATATCATGTAAATAATTTCCTCCATCTAGTCACACTCATGCTAATTACAATCATAGGAATTAAACTTGATTTAAATGAATAGTTTGTAGTTCAGTTGTTGCATAAATTCAGATCTGTGGATGGCTCTGTGTAATTTATTCATGCAGTTTCATGTTTACTTATTTGCTCTTTATTTAAATAGTTTGGAGGATGGTATGACTTTACACAGGCTGAGAAATACAGACTACATCCCTTGTGTGCTGTCATTGTCTGAAAAAGTACAATATCAACAACATCTAATTATTTTATATATATATTTTTCATTTAGAGAATGGATTTTTACCTTCTTTTTTAAGTGAAAATATTTTATAACTAACCAAGTTTGACAATTTTTAAAGGTTACCCATTTGTTCATATTATTTACGTTAAAAGTATTTTGAGACTAAGTGAATGAAAAGGAAAATTGTGTATTTATTATTTATTTGATATTTAAGGAACAATGACCAGTAGCATTCTTAGATATTTATTTTGTAATGTCTGTGTTTGTGACCCATGGTACAAATAGTTGATATTTAAATAAAATAAGTCACAATGGAAACTTTTGGGCCTTGAGAGGGTGTCCGTCTTTTCTAAAAGCTCGTTTTACCTTTAACCACCATTATTAAAAAGAATTTCCTTACACAGTACGATTTAATAAAAAAATATATATATATCGAGGAAAGGGCTTGTGGCGTTTATGAAGCTGGTCTGCTCCGATTGGGTGAACCGTCCCCTTGGCAGCGCCTCAGCCAGTCAAGAACGAGTTGAGCAAAGACGTGCAGCCGTGTTTGTGTGTAACGTCACAGCGCCGGTAGGAGACCTGGAGAAACACGGCCATATTGCCGGTTCCCCTGGAGGTTCTGCGGCAGTCATCAGCGCTCATCCCTCTGCTCTCCCACATACCAGCAAAGTTGGGTGCTGTATAAAAGATCCTGTGGTCTAGCACGGCGTCCATACTTGTAAAGTGCCTTCAAGAAAGCAATACATTTCTTATCAAGGAAAATGCCATATCACGTTGTAAATTGAGAAATATGGAATCTACCCAGAAAATATTGCATTATGAACAAAATGGAAGGGGTTTCATTGAAAATTACTCATTTCATATATCCTGCAACTTTAGAAAAGACGTAGAGGATTCGTGTGTATTTTGAGACAGCAAGAGTTAATTTGTAGTAAATTGTTCTGAGTATTTGAAAGTTACAGTACATTCTACGGATAGACAATATTTAATTGCAACAACGTTCGAGATATATGCAAGTTAAGGTGCATCTAACTTTGTGGACATGGCATTTACCAGAGAAGTCCATATTACTTTCAAAAAAGGGGAATTAGAATATAAAGAAACTTTGCAACCCAGCAAAACAGGAAAGCAACACGCACCATTGAGCCGTTTTAACTCTGGTTCCTTTACCACCGCGGCGCGAGGTTCGGTAAGAGGACTTGGCGGATCAAAGCCCAGTTAGAAGGACAACAGGGGTCGTGTGGATCCATGTGGACCCAGGACTGCACTGCACTCAGTGACACCACTGGAGTTACTGAAGCAGGTAACAGGGAAAATCCACCTGGGCGGAGGATCCCTTCTGCCAGACGCAGGTATCCTCCACGTGACTTCACTCCGCAGCAAACCGCATTCACACCGAACAAACACTTTTACAGCATGCATTACAACACAGTTCCTCCCCAGGAAGGCACATCAGCTGGCGTTAGTGGTTAAAATAAACCTCCAGACAAGGAACGAGAGGATAGTGTGCTTGAGCACCACAGTACCGCATCGACTCATAGCGGACCCCCCACTTCCGAATAAAAAATGTAACGCACAGCGAAACACGGACAAGACGCACCGATTTATACCGCCACCCGGGTTCGAATATAAACACCAGACAAAACAGCTGCCAGCACGGTGGGGAACACCTACAGACAGTATGCAGATGTCTTAAAATAGTGATTTACAACATCAATTAAAACCCGTATTTCAAAATAAATTCCACCTACCTCGCTTTTAAGGGGGTTCTTGCACGCACACCTCCCAGGTGAAAGCAAAATGAACAGGAAACAGCAGGGAATGCTGGGAAATCCCCTTTTACAAAGACCATCGGCAGTTACCTGAACCTGGAGCAGGTGGGAGATGCCCCACACCCCTCCACCTAGGGTGTGTAAGATTTTATGTCAATTAAAACTGTAAAACCAGACATTTTTGTTCATAAAAAGAATGAACACAGTTCTACAACACTTCTTGTCAAAAAGAAGTTTCAACAACTGTAACAACTCACAGCAGCAGTGGGGCTTTAAAAGTAGAGTTGTAGGAACACAAACTTTATTTTTGCAGTTTGACTAACAGGAAAACTGCAATACACCTGTCCACCAAACTGTCCTACACACCACACAGCCTCAGGGTCACTGCCAAGCCCTGGACTTCCTACCACCGTTGGACACATGAACTATGTACAAAGCAAAGCATGATGGGAACCACAATTCCACCCAATGTTATAATACTTTCCAAATAATTAATTGAATCCACACTATTGTTCCAGTACCCCACAGCTCTGCTTTTGAATCTTTAAAGGGTTGGAGTTGGGCTCACCTGGCACAGGTGTGCCTTGCAGACTCTACCAGACCTAGTAAACATCAGTGCTTTTTCGCATACAGTTTGGGTGTCCTTGCTTGGGGAAACTGAACAGTTACTAGTACAGCTGGTATTCCGCTTGGTGGTTTGCTGTGCTCTTTCAGCATTACCACTGCCTTGGGGATGGTGGGGGTTACAGGTAACATGCTGAAACTTCCGTTCTTGCACATTTTTGGATTTCCACACTGGAAAACTGGTCCATTATCATTCAACTTCCTCAGGCATTCCAGATCTGGAACAAATTGCTTTGAACTTGTGTACCACTCAGGGGCCAGGGATTGAACTTAACTGAAGTACTTCTATGAATGTGGAACAGTAGTTGGATATGACTAAGTCATTTTGTCTTATGTTCACCAAGATCCAATGTAACTTTTGTTTTTATCTTTCCATAGATCCCTGGCCACCACACTGAGCTCTTAGCAGTGTTTTGTTAGACTTTTGTGTTGATTGTATGTCCTGTCCAGTATGTCAATTCTCAGAGACTTTGGGACAACCATTTGGCTTCTCCACGTTCTTATTCCCTGGTACTGACAATTCCCTCTGGTAGGGAAAAATTCTCACGTTGAAATGGGGATTTTACTCACATTATCTGGCCAACCAGACCCGATGAACTTAACGGGCTGCAGCTGGTCATCAGCTACCATAGCCTCCCCGCTGTTGTTCATCTGCTGTTTTGTTGCATGGAAGCTTCCCATAATGGCTGCAACATAGCACTCTGCTTGGGGGCACAGTGTATCTGCACCCTCTGCCTGCGGCTTGAATCTCATTCACTGCATCAGGAGTCTCTTGGGGCACAGAGGTGTGCTGTCCAAGTCTTTTGAGTTGATTGACAGAACCAAGGGCATTATGGTTCATCACCTGCCTGAACCCATCAAGTCCATATTTCTCAAACTTCCCACATGTCCACACACTTGCAAGACACTCCTCAATTTGGGTGCATCATGTTTAAAACCCTCTTCAGCTATGTGATGTCCTGTGGGGGGGACAGTGTTTTGACCGCTTCCACTTTTGCAGGGTCTGGCCTAAAACCAGATTTGTGAATCACATGGCCCAGGAAGTGTAGCTTTTTGTGGTGGCAAATGCATTTCTCCTTCCTCAGCTTCACTCCTGTGGATACAATCTTTTGCAGCAGCCTTTGAAGACTGATCTTATACTTGTCCACAGTATCGCCATACACCAGGATGTCATGTACAAATACAGCAACACTTTCGAGGCCTCATAGTGTTTGTCATCTTCCTCTTAGATCTCAGGTGCACTTCCAAAAGGCAATCGTCAAAAACACTGTCTAGCAAAGGGAGTAATAAAAGTAGTTAGTTTTCTACTTTCAGGATGCCAGAAACCATCAGCAGCATCTAGTGATGAGAAAACAGTAGGTCTGCAATTTGGGGGGGGTTTAAATCCAAAATACACTATGTAAACTGCTTCTGTAAATGGGTTTCAGGTTAAAAATGGGTCTCAGAAACCTGTCTGAATCTTTAAAGGGTTGGAGTTGGGCTCACCTGGCACAGGTGAGGTTTGCAGGTCGTCAGAAATGGCAATCATCCACTCATGCAAAACCAGTTGTGTCTCCAGAATCCAACAGCTATTTCCAACAAAATCATTTCTGTGGAAATAAACTTGGTGATATTAACTTTTCATTTATTGCAAGTGATTCACTCTGGTCTATGCACTTATTGTCTTACAATAATTTACAGCAAAGTAATGTTTACTGTATTAACTCTGGGTACTACAGTAGGAAGTGGGTTCAAACCCGAGACCTTCACAGTGCCATCGACTGTCACCCACCAGCTGAACAAGCTGCACACACGAGCAGTAAACACTATGGAACCAAGTTAAACTAATCTGGTTAACGTGAACTAAGGTGGCTCCACGTTGCCGCAGTGTCTGTGGACACTGTTTACCGCCATCTTCCAGCTGGGAAGCCAAACAACAGCGACAAATTCTTCACAACAAATTTCTCAATATAGGCAATGGAAACAAACATGAAAGTAAGAGGAAAATGATTGTGTCTTTGAAAATGTATCCCTTGACTGCTCACAACACAGGGGCCAGTGCACAGTAGCGTGGTGTAGTTTTACCCCAACACTGCCAAGATAGTATGTAAGCAGAGTGGTAAAAACACGGCCAAACTACAGTGCTGCGGACCCCCTGTCCTGATGCCATAGAGCTGTTTTGGGTGGAGCTGCATGTGAATGTTAGTAATTATAGTAACCAGAAGCTGCAAGTTCAATCAAAACCAGCAGCAGCTTCAACATATTGCTCACATTCAGCATCGCAATATGAGCCGATTAAGCACCATTATTAACCTTGTTTGTAACAAATCGTTTATCACCATTAGCTTCTCCGCTCTGGGTATGTATGTGTAAAACAGTTGAGTAGAAGGTGTGATCATCCCAAAAAAACAGCAGCAAAATAATGAACCTTCCTGAAGGGGTCAGACTGCAGTCCATTCCTATTGACAGCAGCCAGCTGGGAGTCATAGCCCCCCAAAATTGACCCCCCCCCCCCCCGCACAGTGACCGCAAGCAGGCGGTGAGCAAACGGACACGGCTTTGCAGAACGGGCTCAATGCCAGCTTTATTAGATTACTGTGCTTTACTGCCCAATACAGACGTAGCTCCAAAATGAAGGCAAACAAAAGAAACAAAAACGTTATTCACTTGTTTAATGAATAAAAAAATATTTCTTTGTGAGACAAAGACGCAGAGAACAGGACCCCCCCGCAACGTGCAAAGTGCACCGAAGCCAGACTGGAAAAGAGGGACAATGGTGACTGACGCAACACTGATGGTGTCGGAGGACATGAGGTAAATGTTACTGTGAAGAATAACAACAATGAAACTCAGAAGAAAGGCATGATTTACAAGCCATCATGCCCTATAAATTCACATAATAATATCAACATCAACAACAACCATAATTATAACAGCTTTAGAAAAAATATGCAACAAAAATACAGACCAAATTTGTTTATGATACAAGGTGGTATTTGCGGGCCGGGCACATTGGCTGCATGTCGTGTGCGGCATGACGGCTACTATCTGACCACAAGGCAGGACACGCACAGTTTGGAGGGCCCAATGCAGTCGTCATGGCAGAAGGCACCGCAGCCCTGGCACATGATCATGGCCTTGAGTCTGCAGGAGCACTTGAGCGCCACGTCATCGGCCGTACTCTCTGCAAACGCCTGCATGCTGGAGCGCTGGCGCAGCTGCAGGACGCCGTCAGCAATGTTGCGCGAGAACCCGCTGCCGTCCACAACAGACACATTGGCCGTGTAGCTGAATGCACCGCTACTGCTGGCACCGCTCCCGCCTCCAGAGGGTAGCTTGGGCAGCTTGCCATACAGCTGCTGCTGCAGGCTCACCTGGAAGGGCACCGGTGTAGAGGGCGAGGATGAGTCCTTGGGCCGTGCATAAGCTTTGCCCTGCTCCTTCTTGGCCATCCGTGCCAAGGATATCTCCATGTTGCGCAAGCTCTCCATGGCACCTCCTGGTGCTGCTGGGAAGGGCTCACGAGCCTCTGTGCAGTTCTGTGGCTCTTTTTTGGTGATGACAGAAGCGGCGTTCTTAGCAAGGGCTTGGCAGGAGGGCCGTGCAACCTCATTCTTGACGGTGTGCGCAGGCGACAGCTGGGGGCTTGGTTTGGGTCGCCAGTCGATCTTAATGGTGGGCACAACCTCAGAGGGGCACAGGTCCCCATGCGGCGGAGATGGTGTCTCAGCCACAGTCCGGCAGTGCGATTGCGGCTGCACGTGGCCTCTCTCCGGGGTTCCACCTTGGGGTGGCTCCGTTGCACTGGACTCTTTGACTGGCGTGGGTTCGCTCTGGTTGAAGTCTGAGGCCCTCCGGGAAGAAGAGTGTGCTGTGATCACAGGCACCGCCCCCACCACGCTCTCTTGTTGCGACACCTGCAGCAACCTGGCTGCTGGAGGGGGTGGCATTGTGGGGGAGACACGGGGCACAGGAGTCTTGATGTAGCCCTGCACTGTGAGCTCAAGAGGGATTTCAGTGCCGAGTGGCTCCGGGGGGCTTGGTATAGTGCAGGGCCGGAGGACCTGATTCCTGGCTTGCTCCGACCGGATGCCACTAGAGGGTTGGGGCTGGGACAGACCTGCTGTCGGCCCAGTCACCAGGCGGCTGATCTCCAGCTTACTACCGGAGTGTGGCTGGGGCAGGACTTTCTCCAGAGGCAGGCTCCCCTGCAGCAGCTGTGTCACCAGGGGGTTGTTGGCCTCCACAGAAGACAGCGGCCGCACTGAGCCAATACCCTTCCGGGGGGCACCAGGGGCACTGGCCAATCTCAGAGAGACCCTACAATCCTCACTGGGGGGTATCGGGACATTGCCCTGGGTTCTGGGTTCATCTTCTTCAGCTTTACTCCATGAACTGTCACCGCCTCCTGCCCTCAGCCCAACAGGGGTGCTCTGGTTCCTGTCCAGTTGAAGGTGGGGTGGGACCATAGCCGGGTTCTGGGAAGGGCTCTGCACTGGCTGGCTGAGAGCTGCAATAGCCTCCTGCTTTGGAGGTGTACTCAAACCATGGGTCTGGCTCATTATATGGTTGTGGGTGGTACTTGGGGAATGGGCCCGGGTGATTGGCTGGCTGTGAGAGGCATTTGATGGCTGTGGCTGGCTAACTGACTGGTTGTGGGCAGGGCTTTCAGTCTGGCTGACTGCATCATCAGTGGTGTTCACAGAACAGACCAGAGTGGGGCCAGCTATTACCACGTGGACCTTCTTCAAGTTGGACTCCAGGCACCAGTCACTTGAGTCCTCGTTGGTCTCATTTTCGAAGTCTGAGGCCGTCTCTGTTGAGTCACTGTCCCCACCTAGATCCTCATCAACACCGCTGGAAAACACTGGAGCCCCAGAGCTGATCTCACGATCTGTAGGAGAGGGAGGAGCCGTTTCTGGGCTGCACTGCCCAGGGCCTCCTTCCTCATCACTCTCCTCCTCACTCCTCCCATTTTTGAGCACAGGAGATGCCTGCTTTGGCTCGGCATTCTGCTGACCAGTGTCCAAAACAACACCAGTAGAGCTGTGGGCCACACTGCCCTCCAGTGGCCTGTCTACAGTGTTCTCGCCTTCCAAGGGCTGAACAGAAGCCAGAGTCCTTATGACATCCACACCACGGACCCCAAACCTAGGTAGCGTGTCTGGAATAGAGGTGGGAGCCAAGAGAGGCAGCGATCCGGAGCCATTCTGGCTGCCAGACAGGAGGATGGTGATGCATTCAGGGGCGTGGTCATGGGCAGAGTTCTGGGGATCACCTTCTGCCTCTTCAGCCAAAGACATCCCTACCTTCGATTCGGTACTCAAGGGTGCAGGCATGTCTGAGGCTGCACACAGAGGACTGTGCTCTCCAATGGAGACAGACACCTCCTCCTGCAGGCCCACCTCAGGGTCTCCCTCTGGTGGTGTGTCACGTGGCATCTCGGGGCTTGGCTGTGATGGGGGTGGAGCTGTGGGCTCTATGGGGGGCAGCTGTAGTTGTGCTCCTGGATGATGAGGGTGCGCAGCCACTCCCTGCTCCTCTGGGCAGGCTGCTCGTCCTCCATTGCCGCCCCCCGCCCCTCCAGGCTCGATGGGGCCCGGGTGCTCTCTGGCACGCCGGCCGGTGCCGCCGCGATCCGGTACTCCAGCACCGCCCCCCGGGCCGGCCCCGTTCGGCCCTGTCCCGTCCCCAGTGGCTGCAACAGCAGCAGCGGCCTCACGCTGGGCTCGGGCCTGCTGAGCACGAGCCTTGATGTCGGCCAGGGTACGAGCGCCGGTGCCGCAGCGGCGGGAGGCCTCGCCTGGGGGCACGATGCGAGGGCAGATCTGGTAGGTTGGCGGACCCTTGACCCACGGCGGCTTGATTCTGGACAGCTGAATCTTGGAAGAGAGGAAAGAAAAGAGACACCGGCAAGATCAGTAAGGCTCTTCACTGCCCGATTTTTGGGCTAAATTACATAACTCTTAACAAAACTTACCAAAAACAATATCATTCTTATATTATTATTTGCATTTAAATTGTTATTTGGCCAGTCATTACCCAGTTAGTGTCAGAAAGAGGACGTAAAGCTTGGTTTCTAACCATGTGGCCTGTGAGGTCATGACTGGTGCCATTTTAAATAGCTGGGAAATAGCATGCAGTTATTTTAGTATTAGTTTGTTGAAATAATACATTATACAAAAAAATAGCTTATTCAGTCCATCACTGTTGCTTTAGTTTCTGTGTACAGTAAATAAAAGCACCAAGGAGGGGAATAGCTAGAGAGAGGGGAGCTCGTACCCGGATCGGCGGGACCTTGGGTTCTTCCGTTGTGGGCTGCGGCTTTTCGGAGTGAACACAGTCAATTGTGTTACGAAAGGACTGACGGTCGTCAAGACGCGGCCTCTTCTCGGGAAAGCTGCTGTGGCTCTGCGGCTCCTCGGCTCTCCTTTTCTGCTCCTTGCCTGGGGCTGTGGGGCTGGCTGGGCTTGCGGCTGGGCTGCTGTCCCGGCTGGCGCTGGCTGAGGCATCACCGCTAACGCAAGGGGTGCCCTGGTCCAGTGGGCTCGCAGCTGTGGCAGGAGCATCTGACCCAGTCGTGAAGGAGCCCTGCCTCTCGGAGGATGATGAAGGAGAGGAAGAGCAGGAGGGGGAGGGCGAGTCTGAAGAGGATGACACAGTAGAGACTTCGGCCACCTCCGGGGACAGCCGGGCAGACACCTCAGGCTCTGGCTCGACAGCGATGGGGGAAGAGGGGACATCGTGCGGTTCGGTCCCAGAGTCCGCCTGAAGGACAACCTCGGTGGGTGCGCCACTGGTTTCTGATGTGGACGAGGGGGTGGGTGTGGGAGCCGAGGTGTCCGAGGACAGCTGCTTCTCTGGTGTTTCCACTGCTGGGTTCAGTGCCACCTTGCAAAGCGGCCGTCGTGCACGCCGCCTCAAATCAGCTCGAGAGCGTCGCCGCATACGTCCATCCCTTCGCCTTCGACCCACACTACGCCGCTTGGGGGCCACGGTGGGGGTCGTAGTTGCCCCTGCAAGCGTGTCGCCAGCCATGTCCCTGCTGTCATCCATCGTTAGCTTGAGGGACTCTTCCCGGGTCAGGCCAGACCTGGGAGCAAGACGAGCTGTGTGGTGATTCTGTGCTCACAGTCATAACATGCTCTGCACTGTACTTCACACCTGTGCCCGCTCACAAGGGTTACCATCACTAGAGAAATGGAAACCAGCACTGCATCACAACAGCAGCTTACTTTTGGCCATGGTATTCTTCAAAAAATTTCTCCTTCCAGGCCTCCACCTTCTTCTCCTTCTCCATCTCCTGGCGGAAACGTGCCTGCATCTCGTGGGTGAACTCACCTGCAAGCACCCAAAGCACATTTTACCAGAGACATTTTTCACTGCAGGGTCTTTTTCTCCCCTGCTTCACTCAACCTCCAGAATGTACAACATGCTGGCTCTCAAAAAAACAACTGGGATTTAAAATATGTTTTTAGCTTGATTTGATTTAGCTTTTCCCCCACAAAGTTACAATTAAAAAAGTAACAATCTATTCCTGGTACAGTTCTATGAAAAGTTTCAAATACAGCTATAATAAATACTTTATAAGACTAATATTTTACAGTTTAACCTTGAGCTATTAAAGCTATTAATTAAAATTTAAATCATTAATCATTTAATTCTTTAGTAGTATCTCAGTATCTCTACTGCATCACACTCTCTGGAATGTGACACATAGCTTCTTAAACACAACAGCAGTATCTTTGCTCAGAGTGCCAAGGTTACAACCTCCGCTCCACCCAATGCTTTCAGCTGTACCTTCAGCCAGTCNTTTAAAATCACTACAGACCAGTATCTCTACTGCATCACACTCTCTGGAATGTGACACATAGCTTCTTAAACACAACAGCAGTATCTTTGCTCAGAGTGCCAAGGTTACAACCTCCGCTCCACCCAATGCTTTCAGCTGTACCTTCAGCCAGTCTCTGCTTCCAGCTCTGGGATGCGTGGGTGAAAAATTCATTGTTGAGCGCCGAGCTGCTGAGACGAGCCAGGCCATCAGGACCAACCTGGACCGGGGGAGGGTGCTGGGTCAGAACTACACTGATGCAAGTGACACAAAGTACAAGATGACTCAAGAAACAAGTAGACTCACCTGGCGATCCACTTCTGGGAGCAGCATGAGCAGCTGTTGCTGAAAGTGAGGAGGGAAGGCAGCAAAGGTGCGTGTGTTGATGAGGGCACGGATGTTGGTGTTCACCAGGATGGAACCCGGCGTCTCAAAGTCCACCTCCACACCACGACTCCTTTTCATGGGCCCTGCAGAGTGCCAGAGCATAGGGTTAATTTGCTTTGCCCAACACGTGGACCCCCAGGTGCCTTTTGCCCACAAGCCCACCTGCCTGTGTGAGCGTGTGACCCGTTTTGGCAGCCCCCCCTCCCACAAAGCCTCCAGAGACCTCCAGTCCCAAACCATCAAGACCAACATAGTGCAGGAACCATGCAGGAGATGCCAAGGATGTCAGCATTTAGGTTCCACACATCCTGCTTCGTGCCCCACAGGCTGCTGTCCTCATGCTTTCCACCTGAGGGCATAGCACACCGGCAAGGCGGGCTCAGGGGCAAGGGGAGGGGGATGGGGCTGGGCAAGGCTGCCCCTGGTACCTGAACGGAGGGCGCGCATGCTCTTGAAGTGCTGGCTGTGCCTCCAGCCCAGCTCGGAGCGGCTGCACAGTGGGGGCCGGGACCCCGAGGCCCCCCCCGACCCTTCCCTGCGCTTCCCTGGGAGTCCTGCGGGGGGCGGGGGAGAGGTGGTCAAACACCTGGGACAGGTGGAGGGCACACAGGCTGGCTGGTACTGGGAGGGGGAGGCGTAGAAACAGCAGGAGGAGGAAGGAGGAACGGGGACGCTCCAGTCACACGCAGACGGACACAAGTTGCAGAGCTCAGAGACCCAGAGAAAAATGCGCAGAGGAGGGCGGAGCTAATGCACCACCTCAACTAATAGAAAGCAACACAAAGAGTCCATCTCTCAGATAAAGACTTGGGGGCAGCCACCAGAACTTCTCCATGTCCTCATCGCTCTCTGACACACACACACATGCACACACACACACACAAACACACACACACACAGACACACACAGGACCTAGTGCTGGAAATTCCCTATCAATCTCCCTGCAAGCCATTTACAGACCAACACAATCAGCTGTTAATAAATCCTGCAAAACATGAATGCTGCAAGTAAGGTGTTGACTGAATGAACAACCAACTAGATAAATGGTTTACTGCAGGTGCTCTAGTGATGTATAACTAGATAAGGGATGAGTGTCAGAGTCATGCAGCTAGAGTAGCTGTAAAGAGGACTGGCAGAGTCCAGCCTCCCAGTCAGAAACACAAGGACAGCAGCGCAGTGCCTCCACCATGGACAAGTGGAGCGCAATTATAGGTGACATCCCAGAAGAAACAAACCGGTCAGTAAAACAGACACACTGCTAGTGGCTGAGTGGGTCACACACCTTGAAGCAGAGGGTAAACAGGAATAGGAAGGGTGACAGGTGTGTGAGTGTGGGAGAGAAGAAGTATCTATGAATTACTGAAATTTTAATTGGCTGAAGCAAGTCAAGGGAAAAAGAGGAAGGGAAAAGAACTGGCAGGGTGCACAGGGGAAGTGGTCAGAGTGAGGAGGACCCAGCCTTAACCTGGTGGCACGTGCTCGCCATTGACTTTGAGGGGTGTGAGGACGACACGTGGCATCATCACAGGCTTCTTCCTCTGCCTGCCCGACTGCAAGAAAAGAGAAGAGAGTCACCCAGAACCCCGGAGAACACACAGCAATTATACCAACATGACGTGCGTGCGTGCACAGACTCACCTGTGAAGAACGGCTCAGACGAGGTTGAGGCTCCGTGGAGCATGAGGCACTGGAGGAGGTCTCATCCACAGATGCTGGAGGGGCAAGAGCAGGACGTGTCGGTTGTGATGACCTCAAACACACACAGCACTAACATGGCCTTTAGTGACTCCAACCTACTGGCTCCAGTCCAGGAGGAATCAAGTTACTCCAGCAACAAACTCTTTTACTGAAATCAAGGAAAATTTGCATTACAAAAACATTTTCATAAATATTTGTGAAAAACAGCTGTAGCACTAAACTGTCAGAGAAGGGACCACTGAGAACACATCCCAAACCAATTTTACCACATCTGTACTGAAAAGTGGGTTTTCTAATAAACAGACAGTAATGATGGAAAACCTACAGGAGCAAACAAACACACACTGGATACACACAGACTCAGAAACACACATGGCCACTTCAGGCCCTTTAGTTTTAGTCAATGGCAGCCAGGTCACGCACATTCGTTGCCATGGAAACACACATCCATATCTCTTTAGACTTATACACAGAAATGTACATTTCTCTCTTGCAAGGGCATTTTCAAAATAACCCGTCTCTCTTCCATCTCTCATTAACATTATTTTCAGCAATTTTGGGGCCTATCACCATTATGGAGTCTCCACAAGGTGTTGCTGTGTTAAGTGTTGCCCAGCCTTCACACTCACAGGTCAATGGGACAGCACCAGGGAAATAAATGTTTAATGATGAAATGCCACTAGACGTACAAGGAGTCACCACCTGCCGGTATTTACAGATGCAAGCTCCCAGCAATAATTCAACTGACAGAGCATACTCACCATCATTTTCTCCACTGGCAGCCGTCGTCTCCGTTGAGTCACAGCTTTCCTGTTCTGCACCTTCTCCAGCTCCACTTCCCGGTCCCACCGCAGCTCCGGCTGTTTCTGTGGGTTCCACCTCTGCAGATCCCTTTGTCCACTGGAGTGCATTCTTCTACACAAAGCACAGGAGGCACCAAACATGTGAGAACACTTCAGGCAGATGAACACATGACATCAGGAATCCAGCTGCAAAAGCTGGAGGTCAGTTCCTGTCCCATAAGGACATTGCTGTCAGTCACTGTTGTCACCGGCATTCCGAAGTTACTGGCACACAAACCCAGTGAAACCGGTTCATTTTTGGACATACCAGGCAACCTTGTTATTATCCCATTATTATCTTTACATCACAAGTTACTTGTTTTATCATCCTCATTTAATGGTTTCATTGCTCCAAACTGCCCAGGTTTCAGATACTAAACCTAAAGCACAGCTGAGCAGCAGCTGACTGACCGTCACTGTTCAACGTTGGCTGGGTGCACACCTGGCTTATCATCACCGTACCATTGCGGCATGCGTAACGTAAATTGTCCTGCAGTGTACGTACTGCACAATACTGTATAAACATGCACATTAATGACAACATTGTTTTCTATTTAGGGAACTAGTGTTTATCATACTGAAGTCACGAGTTGATAGTTATAAAGCTGTTTTGCAATGGGTGGAAAACATTTAAAATAATGGGAAATAGGCATCCTGTATCCGAAACTTAGGCATCTCTTCTGTTTCGAAGGACAAATTAGGTTCAGATACCGAAGGATCAGTGCATTTATTTGAATTTTTTTATAGCTAGGACTTGTTGAAGATATCCTTCAGGAAACAGAAGATTACCACCATTACATGCTAAAGAAGAAAGAACTAACTAGTGACAAGTGAACATGTTCAGGTAAAAATTTTTCCATATTCACATTAATGGCAATTTAGGCAGCTTAACATATCCCAAAGTCAGATGGCAGCACCACAATGTGTTCTGCTCCCTTCCACAGAGCCAGCAGTGGAGGCTGCTGTGGCTCAGAAGTTCAGCACAGCATTCGGTACCAGCACAATATCCCAAACAGTTCAGCGGCATTACACTCCCAGTACCTTAAGTGTGAAGAGGCTCATGCGCCCTGGTAGTTTGAAGAAGATGCTGTTCTTGACCCTGTCACCACGGACCTGGGAGTGCAGCATGGTAACAAGGCAGGCGAGGGGGGCTGTACCACTGAAGGCAGAAGGGGGCATCATGGTCAGAATCACGTGCACCTTCAGCAAAGATAGAAAACTGTCTGGTTTACCTGTCCACCCTCACTCCCTTGAAGTTCAATCTTACCTCCTTTTTTAATGCGTAGAAATTCAGAATACCACAGATGGAGAGGTTGTTGGGAAGGAGGGAAAAGTAATTAAAAACTTGTCAATAACATCTCTTTGTACTGTTAATTACTACAAAAATGATTAAAAATACTGTAGACAGTTGGGTTCAGGTGCTCCGGAATGCCAAGTTCCCACTTGGCTCCTTTTAAAGATGCAGAAGAACAATTGCTTACCTCATCTCCTTGAGCCCCTTGGTCTGAATTACATGCAGTATTTGTTTAGGTGTCATAGGGGCATCAGAAAAATTCTCCAGTACCTGTTTGGGAAAGGGCGACAAAGAGACCATGTGCATAAGCAAAGTATAAGCATGGTCTGTTTGTAACAAACCTTCTGCAAACTTTGTTTGGCCTCTCAAAAATCAGTGCCAAAGCATATGGCTTCAATTTCTACATAAACAGGCACACAAACAGCCATCTGTGGAGAAGCAGAGGAATGTTCCACACAGTTTGCGATTTTGTCATTGCCTGAGCTCCACTTCACTTCACATAGTTGAGTCTGAAGGATGGACAACAAGCGTCATCAGGTGTGTTAGTTATGGGCAGTCCATTAACTGCCCACTACTGCAAATCAATAGTAATAGTCTAGATGTGCATATTAATCAAAGTTCACATTCTTAACAGAGATCATCCATCCACCCTGAACAACACTATAACACCAACTCATCTGTGCCATCAGCACACTGTAAAGAGACCTTTTTGGTGCAACTAAATCACTTTACAGAAAGAAGCAAACCTCATTCCAACCAAAGCATCCCAGTAACTCTCCTTGGATAAAGAATGACAAAAATGGTATCACAGCTAAAAAGAACACCATCAGGAGGGAAAAAGCACAGAGGCTGGCATGGCACACCCTGCTTCAAAGCCCTGTCCTCCCAGGACACCAGTCTCAGCATTTTCTGTTGCCCTTCATTTTCTCTAAACTTGAAATGTCTCATTTGTGGCTTAGTGTATCCCTCTGTACCGTCGCTACCATGGCATTCATCGGCTGAACGGCACAATCACTATGGTGCAACCTATCCCAGAATAGGGACAAATGGACTGGAGGTCCCCTGCAGGCCCATCAGGGACCAACAGACTGTAGGTTTGAGTTCCAGGGAAGACACGAGCTGTGTCCCTGACCTGCTTAAAAGCCCTATTCGTGAAACAAACACGGAACAGCATGAACAGCTGTACTGAACACTCTTCCAGCGGAAAGAGGAACACTGTAGGCAAACATACAAGTATTCTACATGACTACAATACCGCTAAATAAAAGTGTAAACAACCTCCCAAACACCATACTGCAGCGCTCGGGTTTGTGAAGATGTGTAAAGACGTGCCAGATGACTGCACTCGCACAACTCCTCCACCAATTACTGCAAACACAGCGGATGTTTCACAGAGCGTGACAGGACGCTGTATTGGGGGAGGGGTGGGTATGTGTGTGTACACACACGCATGCGCGCATGCAAACAAAACGGAGGCTTGGCAGCTAGTCATTCTTCACAGCACCCCTCACTGTAAACCTGAAATGGGCTTTATATGAACGGTCTAGCAATGATTCAGGTTCATTTCCTATGTATAGTATCTGGATTTGTGGGAACCTGGCAACTATGTAGGGTGTTCTGGATCACTCTGCACGCTGGAAAACACCCAGCAGAAAGCCCTGTGCACTCAGACACACACACAAAGCTGCACCTGCCTTTGCAACAACGCCGAGGAGGCGGGATGCAGAGCATGGTAACCATGACAACTGCATCCAGCCAACTAATGCTTCACCTGACTTGGACAGGATGCTGCATCAAAACGACCTCAAACAACAAAACATGGCAAGAAACAAAGACACTGCAATAACCTTTATTACAACTATCAGTTTTCAATAGCCATAAATCTGAGTGTTAACAATGATTACAGGGCACTCATGTTCACATAGTGATGTACAATCATTGCTCCATCAGAAAAGCCCACATAAACAATGTGGAAAGATGCGAATTCCACAGGACAGAGCTAGATTCACATTCAAACATCTAACCCTTAAACTGCGAAAGAACAGCAATGGCTACAGAGTCATGGCTCTTCCCACTGCAATTCATTTTATTTGATTGCCAGGATGTTAAACAGATACCAAACAAAATCAAACTCTGCTCTGATTACACTTTATACTGATCAGGTGAACAGAGAAAGATTTGATACGAAGTCCATTATAAACAACTTAGGCACCAACCCTTCTAGTCATCAGTGAAGTTCCTCAATATATCAAAAATAAGCTGGGAAATTGTTGAAAAGAGACAATTCTGTGGAGAAGACAATGGAACTCGTATCTAACAGTATGGACAGTTAGTAACACATCCTGGCTGTAGGCCACTTCCTGTAAGGAGAAGGATGCTGTCAAACAGGAAACAGAGCTTAAAACAGGAAACTGAAACCAGGGGGCAGTGCCCAGTCAGTGCAGCCAGGGGAGGTCAGGAAGGGTGGAGTCATGCAAACAATGATGACTGCCCCCTTTGCGTAAAGTGTGTGGAAATGCTTCTGAGAGAGAGAAGCTGTGTTTCTAAAAATGCCCCTGGCTGAAAAGCCCTCCAGGACCTGGTGCCAAACAGACCACAGTAAAAGTCTGAGAGCACCTATCTGTGCAGTCCCACAGCACACTGGTGTGCTTTTTCATACACACCTTATTTACATCCAACACTTCCTTGGTGCATCATGTTTACAGGTCTGCACTCCTTTTTCTGCTTTTGACATCAACAGAAACCAAAACTGTCACATGCTACCAAAAGAATTTCAGAAGTGGGTGTGTGTGCACTAGGGGTTCCCCTGAACTCTTCCAGGAGCATGATGGAAAAGACAGACAGGGGGACAGCCCCAGCAAAAAGAAAGCTGCCAGAACACACTCCTCCTCTCTGCTTCTGGGCTGAGCCCCTGAATGCACATCTGGAGAAGCTCTGCATCCAACACCAGAAACCTAGAATACTGACATTTATTGCAGCTGTATGTACAAACATGCAGCCAACCAGCTTCCCTGCAGCTATCTGGAGCTACAGAGATGAGCACACAAAGTGACATGACAATTTTCTTCCCAAAGGTTTCATACTGGTTAGTGATTAGGTTGAAGGTTCAAACACCACCTCTTGCTGAAGTGTGAAGGTACTCACCCAAAAATTGGCCAGCTGTATAAATAAGTAAATAACTATGTTGTAAGACACTTTGGACAAAAGTAGCACCTAAATAAATATAAATGTGAACAATACTGATAAAATGCAACTGCATAACAGAATATACATACACAAAACACTAAATTCTATACTTCTGCACTACTGTATATGTGGATCAGGTGTCAATTTTGTTAGTGTGTGAATGCATGAACATACACCCTATCGACCCACAACACACTTCTATCAGCCCCTGAGCAGACAAGCAGCCTGAGACCTTCATTCACACCCATGGGGGAAGGAGTCACTGGGTCTTTGGTTGAAGAGTCTGCGGCTCAAATCATGATCAGCTCATCTATTTATGACATCCAGAGGTGATTCACCAACATGCTTCAAAAACAACATGACAGTCACAAAAAACTGTGTGACAGTAATGAAACTTCAATGAGAGAAACTGTAAGATGTCCTCTGTGTCATGATACAGTTTTCAGTTTAACTAGATCTTTGCAGCTCTAAAAAAAAAAAAAAAAAAAAAAAAAATCATACTGCGCATCTGTGTCTTACAAATGGGTCTCTGCTGATAACTGTCTTGCAAAACGACCCCATCTGGAAGAGAGGAGACATTGAGGAGGGAAACAATGCAGTTCGTTCCAAATCCAACTAAATTTAACCTAAAATGCACTTGAAATGTAATCTTTTGCATTGAACTTCCAAGCTGAAGTCAGAGCCACGTAAAGCTACAAATACTACACTTACATTCCCATGTCCAAAGACAGATAGGCATTTTAATAAGTAACAGTCAACGTGATTTAGAAAAATTACTCAGTAATGTGTCTTTTGTGCTCTAACTTGACAACAGGGACCACCATTCACATGACCAAGTCTCCAACTGACAGGTAAAAGATCAAACTAAATCACTTTGGAGGTTTAAGTCTTGACGTCACGAGATGTTCAGAGCTGCTGCTGGCATCATTGTAATTCAGGCCCATCCGTATGTCCTATATCTTCTGCACTCATCTCATCCCACTTATCCCCTGTACTCCTAGCCCCTTGTGGGAATAAAACCACCATAAAACAAGGTACATGGTGCATGAGTCCACATGCTGCTCTATGTCTATGTTAACAGTCAAACACTGTGTAAACCCAGATAACCACCAGTGGTCATGTTACACAAGGAAGCAAAGATTTTGGACTCCACCAAGACCCTCATCGCATGACAACTCTCAAACAGGTGAATCTGCCCTACAGCACCCCTTGTGGACAGAGATCACAGCAGTTCCGCTGTGAGAACATGCAAACTCCACACTGACTGGGCTGGATTCAAACCCATGTCCGAATCTAAAGCTCGGGATCAGTCAGACACAAACACTGCCCTCAGTGAAACACGGAGCACTCTTTTCACCCTTATGATCAGCAGCACCAGCAAAGCCCTGCTCTATGACGACCAGAAAAATAATATCTCTGCTCCACACCACTGTTCTGATCGCAATCAACGCTCTAAATACAGTCCACACAAGGGGTGAGGTCTGTAGATGTCAGGAATTCCACATAAAAAAGCTGTCTCCCAACATGGGGAAATGCAGTGCACTCTGAAGAGATTCAAACACCCTAAGCAGACCCTGCCCACTCAGGCACGCACACAGAAGCATCATTCCCAAAGTGTGCTTCCAGTAGGAAGTCTGGGGAACAAGATGTTAGCAGTGCCCTACTCTCACCATCCCAAAAGGCTCCTTGTGTCCCCTTGTCCCCTCCCTCATTTACAGCCAGTGCACACAACTGCTTTAAACAAAAACGCACTCAGGGCATCAAAGGGTCCTTTGAGGGCATGGGTGCTCAACCCTCCTCTAACAGAGGTGCTGCTCTCTGAGAGCACCAGTACTAGCGGGACTGTACTGGACTGTCTGCCAAAATTGTACCTGCAATCGAAACTGACCCCTCTCACACTCTCAGAAGCGCCACTACTGTACACTGTGCAAAACACAGACAACCATTGCTTGGTGTTGGGGGGTATCTAACTGCACCAGTGACCATGTATCCTCTGCACTTTGATACATCTGCAAGCAATTTAATGTTTTTTTTTTTTATTTTAATCCCTCCCCCAGTTAGCAGTCTGTCACCCACAAAACATGTGCTAGCTGAGGAAAGTGCAGCAACACACCACAGTGGCCCATCAGCAAGCACAGTCCAACCCTGTTTGCACAACAAAAACAAATGAGTTTGCTGGAAAACAGCACAACCTGCATGTGTGTCTTATGAAAAACACAGTGGCAGCACATTTCAAACATAACAGAACATTCTGGAATCAAGTCTTTGAAATGTAGTTTTCTTATTCTGTTCCTCAATCACAAATACACGTCCACATGCAGATGGTTGCGCACGCACACAGCTTCCTCCATTTCAGCAGTTTAACTCTCACAACTATCGCCTCAATCCTTCTTGCTAACTGATTATGCTCAAAGTCAGCAGTTGGAGTGAGTAGTTAAGGCACCAGATTGGTGGCAGGAATGCAGAGTGTGAGACTCACAGGCAGGCCCCTGCTGTTACACCCTTTGTGAGTCTCACAACAGCAGCAGATGTGAACAGCTAAACATCAGGATGTTAAAACCGGCCCCAGCAAGTAAACACACTATTAAAAAAATTCAACTTCCCAACCAGTAGAAATGTTCGCATGGCCTGCTGTAAAATTTGAACTGGCCATCAAACAGTCCCCGCCCTGTCTGTGGTTCCAGTGAGAGGCCTTTCGTCAAGCTTCAGCCACAATGACTCAAGGCACTGGAGCGCATGGGGATTTCTCATGCAACACTTTCAGATTGTCAACAATGAACCCATCCAGGTAACAGCAAAATCCAACACTGCAGATTCCACACAGGGGTCAGAAAGGTTATGAACCAACCACCTCGCATTCAACTAGAGGCACCCCAAACACCCAGCTGCACACACACGCAATACAGCCAGCTGTTGGGCAACAAGGTGTACATCTCTGGCTTGACTCAGCTGAAGAGAGTGAAACTCAACCTTCCAGAGCTGGTGTTTTAACCACAGGACTAGAGTGCTGCCAGGAATTTCCAGGCTCATACCGGGCATTTGTGTCTCTTAGTGCAGACACCAGTCAAATGCATAGCTGGTATGATAACTGTGGACTTCAAAGACAGCACATTGCAATACCATGTTTACCACAATGCAGGATCTTCTGCTGAGGAGAACAGCATAGTTGTACCTTGGAGCAAGATGCTTTACCTTGGGTCTCCTCAGCTCTGGTAACGCAGATGGTCAAGCTTGCAGTAGGATTATTAAGCATCACGAAACACTGTCATGTGTCCACTGAGTGTCCAGACATACAGTACTGTCCACCTCACCACACAACTGTCCCTTGTGCTCTAAAAGGTGAAATGCTGCCGAACTATAGAGAGGGTAGAGACAGCTGGGTAACCTGATCCAGGGGCATCAGAGCACATCCACGGTTTCCAGAACCTTCCACAAGTTTGAGAACCAGGAGCTACATCAAATCAACTGTGTGTGTGTGTGTGTGTGTGTGTGTGATAAGCTGAAATAGTAATGTAGGTGGGTCAGAAAATCCAGACAAGGTGCAGCAGGAACTCTTCCAATACAATGGGAACGGGCAAACTGGCTTCACTGCGCACATCCAGGTGTGTTGTGGTAGTGCGGAGGGTCATTCCTACCCGGATGTGTCACCCACACAGCCCTTAAAACCCATAGACCACCTACAAGATCGTAAATGACCTAGAACACAAAAGACTGCGTGAAGATACTGTAATGCACTTACATCTGCGTGTGTGGATACACATTTTTGTACACACGGTACTAAAATAAAGACACAGGTGTATAGTTGTGTATACATATAGACACACAGAGAAAAAAATGTGTACTGAGGATGATCCTGACAAAAGACGTTTATTGTGAGCTTGGTTGCTAGCTGACTGAAGCCGCCAGGGCCCAGGGCTTGAAAATGGGTTATTTAGTACATAAATGACCTTTAAGGATGCGGATGTTTGAGCCAAGAGCCGTCAGTCAGCCATTATCGTCCACAAATGCACGTTTATTTGCTTTGTTATGGAAGGAAGACGGCGGGATGCTCGGGTTAGCTGCGTTAGCTCCTTTACCGCCCGATGTATGTAGCACCGTTAGCGTGTTAGCTCCACTATCCGTGTTAGCCTACTTAGGACCATTAATATGTTAGCTTCCCTAGCCGTGTTAGCCTACTTAGCGCCGTTAGCTGGTTAGTTCCGCAAGCCGTGCTAACCTACTTAGCACTGCTAGCATCATTACCGTTGACAGCGCCGTTAGCCCAGCTAGCATAGTTAGCTCCATAAGCTGAGGACGAACAAAGGCTCTCGGCGTCAGCAGGGGGACGATGCGGAGATGAAAACAACGCACCGAGGACCTCTGAAAGCCCCGGGAGGTCGCGGCCTCTCCTTTCAACGCCCACTTTCCACTTTCATTCACTTTTTCACGCAGACTTGCCCCGTGACTGCAGCCCGGCGGCGCAGCGCTCTCCCGGACAGCCCGCAGAGCAAAACCAGGGCCCGGGTGCAGGAGAACGGGGCTGCCTCAGCGCTCTAAGAGCAGCAGCGAGAGCGAATCTCACCATGCGCGCCGCCTCGGCCCACGTGCGCTCCTTCTTCCTCTTCTGCTTGTCCTTCATCTCGCCGCGCTGCTCGTTCTCGTCCCGTTCCTGTGTAAGCAGCTCTCGCAGGGCACCGTGACCGCGCTTCCCTCTCACTCTCTCGTTATGTCTGTCAGTCAGTTACCTCAGGATCCAAAGGCGCCGCAAAAATGTCCGTCGTGCGACGATCGCCGCTCCCCGCTCGCTCGGCTCAGGCGACAAAGAGGCGCAGAGCGAACGAGCACAACCACGAGTACGAGCACAAACAGGGACAAGAGAGAGCCGCAGCCAGGACGAGAGTCTGTATCATACTGCAGGAAACGCGCACTGTGGAATGCGATAGCGCAAGCGGGGCGACGCCACAAACAACGGGGTCAGAGGTCACGCACACCGCAGGAATGCAACCCCCCCGCGCTCTACCGGCGCAGACCATCCGACCGACAGGACACCATTGTGGATCCGAAACCCGTAGCGCAGGTGTGGGGTGAATGCCCAAGAGCCAAAATGGCGTCAGTCCCGTTAGCCTATTAGGGGGGAAAAACAACACGTTTTGCGTTATATGCTACAAATATACGTATCCCCATACAGAAAAAAACGCTTCTGGAAATTATGTGTTTCGCAAACTTTAAGAAAAAAATTCACGTCCGTTTTGTGAAATAAATCCGACGCAGCAGTAATCCGATATTTGGGACACCGCCATTTTTCTTTAAAACGAAATAACCTTTCTTTATATACATATTACAAAAAATAGTTTATGCCACTAACTCTGCCGTTCAATTAAATCGTTCGTTTTATAAGCAAAAATGGAAATGGTACGCAAACGATACGTTTTTGTTTTTGTGAAAATATTTCCGAATTGACCGTTTGAAAAGCACGGATGTGGCTGACATGAGACAGGACGGAAAGAAAGCGAAGTGGCGCCGCCTGGCGCTGGACGCGGGAATCCCTCCAGTCACAACGAGCGGAACCGCACATGTCAATGGCGCTGAACGGAATGGTGTGAAATATGTCCCCTCTGTGGCTTCCTTTCCGTCCACATAAAGTCACCTCTCATGCTGCCTCATTTCAGCCAGAAAATCAAGTACATCTTGGTTCAGATGTCACCTAATAATCGTATGCTCCGTATCTCTCTCACACAGGATGTTTTCAGGTTTTATGTTCATAATAGACATGAGACTACCTTTCCTTCAGTTGTCCTGCTGTTCCACCCACAGGCTGGCAGGCTTGGGTACTCATTTTGCAATGGGCCTGGGAGCCCAGACAAAGTTACTTGCCTCTGATTGTTTTATCCGTTGATTATTGTCAGCAGTGGTCATCCAGAGACAATCCCAGCAGGTTTGGGGGCTCAAACAGAGTACTGACATCCTACACAGGATGCCAGCTCTCAGGACAAAATCATTTTATTTACTTTACAAACTTTTCACAGTTGAACTGAGAAGAACCTACAAGCCGCTTCTGGGGAGAGCAGAACCACAAAGCAAATAAAAACATGTCTAGAGGGGGCGACTCGAGTGCTGTAGGACTGTTTTGGTCACACAGGCTGGAACATGTTTAAAACTGCTACTACTCACGGTAACAGCCTGAACTTGAAGAAACACACTTCATCTCTCATTGGCTACATCTCCAAAAGTGTGGATGATGTGACCACCAATCTGTCATCATTAAACCGAACCAGAAGCCTTGGCTTAAATATGAGGTGTGTGTGGCAGGCGCTGAAAGCAGTCAAAACCACTATTAAATCTCGTGACAGAGTAGTGGTGAAAGCAGCCGGTCTAATCTCACCAAGGCCATGAGGAGAACCAAGGCAACCAACATGCAGAGGATCCAGAAGCATTTTGTGGATAATGACCTGAGGAGAACATGGCTCACAAACTACAAGGGAAAGAACAAGTGTCAATGATGGGAATGTGTCCCTGTTAGACGAGTTGAATGACTTCTGCGCTGGGTTCAAACCTCCCAACACCCCCCGGCCATGAAAGCTGCACCTCCTCCAGCTTAGGTACTGTCTCTATCCCCAGCTGATGTGATGAAGATTCTTGTGAAAGTCAGCATATGGAAACCTACAGGACAAGACGGTATCTCATAAAGAAGTGCAATAGTGAACTGGTGGAGGTTTTGACCTGCATCTTCAATACCTCCCTGGCTCAGCCTGTTGTCCACAAGTGCTTCAAAACCACTATCATCACCCTTGTTCCCTCTGTCCTGCTTCAATAACAATTGTCCCATCACACTCACCCTGGTTAGCATGAAGTGCTTCGAGAGACTAATTGTGTCCAACATCTAGACCTGCAGCCCACTCTCCACATTAGACTCCCAACCAGTGTGCCTACTGGCCCAGTAGATCGACTAATGACACCATTGCCACCACAATACACCTGGGCCTGACCCACTTGAAGGGTAAAGATGCTGTTCACTGACTTCAACTCAGCTTTCAACACCATCATCCCCCCAGCAACTGGTCAGTAAACTGTCCTAACTGGGTCAGAACATCACCCTGTGCAGCTGGATCTTGGACTTCCTGACCAACAGGCCAGAGACCGTGAAGATCCATGTCATCACTTTCCACACCGTCTTGAACACTGGTGCTCTGAAAGGCCGTGTGTTCAGCCCACTGCACCACCCTCCAAACCCATGACTGTCTTGCCAAATACAGTAGCAACAACATCATCCAGTCTACTGATGACACTGCTGTTGTACAGAGAGGAAAGGGAGCGGTGTGTATCCTGATGAAAGGACAACAATCTGTTCCTCAGTGTTGACAAGACCAAAGAGATGATTGGTGACTTCAGAAGGACTCAAGCTGCTCACACTCCTCTGTGTGTTGGTGGTTCAGCAGTAGAGCTGGTGCACAGTCTCAGGTTCTTGGGAAGCCACATCACTAAGGATCTCTTCTGGACCCACAACACAACACCTTGCCAACCCCCATCCTCACCAGCTTCTACAGATGTGCCATGCAGAGCATCCTGACCTCCTGTATCTCGATCTGGTGGTAAAAGTACTGCCTCTCACCAGGGAGCTCTGGAGGGTGTAATGAAGTCTATCCAGTCCAGTTTATGTATTTGTATGTATGTATGTATGTATGTACAGTACTGTGCAAAAGTCTTAGGCATGCAACTTCAGTTTCTATTGAGAAGTACAGGTAGATTTTTATCTACCATCAGGGAGGTTTCTGATTGGTCCCAGATTCATTCTGCAGCCTGAGAATGACCTCAAACACCCAATCTCAGTTGTACACAACTATCTTCAGCAAAAAGAAGGAATCCTGCAACAGATGGTATGGTCCCCACAGAGCCCTGATCTCAACATGATCAAGTCAGTTTGGGAGGACATGCAGAGACAGTCAAAGTCTGCAGAAGAACTGTGGCCAGTTCCTCAAAATGTTTGGAAGAACCTACCAACCTCTACTTTAAACTGCACGCAAGTTTGCATAAGAGAATCGATGCTGTTTTAAAGGCAAAGGGTGGTCCCACCAAATATTGATTTGATTGAGGTTTTTTGTCTACTGCACTTTTTAGAAGGTTTATTGATTAATAAGTATTCATGGCATTATTTTTGGAACCATCCTCGCTTTATAGCATTTTTCCCACAGGTGCCTAAGACTTTTGCACAGTACTGTATATATACAAATGCATACATACATACATACATACATGTGTATATGTACTTGTTCATTTTTGTATTCATTATCTTTCATATATAGGGATTTTTACCTTTACTGTATCTATCTATCTATCTGTCCGTCTGTCTGTCTTTTTTGTTTATTCTCTGAATCTTCTTTTCCCCTGTTCTGTACATTTCCCCCCAAGGATCTTGATTTCATGATCCCTTGTATACCTGCTGTATAAGGGTGTTCCACAATAAATGATTCTTGACAAAATGGCTTAACATTTGGATTACTACCCAGATTAACTGACTAATAAAAAGTTGGATTATTGCATTTTCAACAGATGGATTATGGGACGTTGCATTCATTCATATTAGTGATGAATAGTTTGATTGATGTTGCATTCAGAATTCAGTGGTGGAGTAACAGTTGCAGCTGGTTTAAACCATTGTTAGTTTAATTTAAACCATTTTTAGTTTAATGTTTCTTTATTAACAACTGAGTTAACAGTTGTTGCATTAATGGTTGCTGAATTAATGATTAGGTTAATGATTATTGTTGGGGACAACGGTTTTGTCTTCCAATATAAATCAGTTAATATAAATTAATCCAGGTTACATATACACTAAATACATTATACTACAGGCCATATACATATTAATTCAGTTTAAAAATTTTACTTGTACATTCAGTGACTGCCAATAAAGTTTTATTATTTGGACATTTTAAAAAAACAATAAACAGTGTTTTTTTTCAAATGCAGAATATAAAGTAGCTCCCATTATTTATAAGAATCAAACTTATGATTTCACTGAAATTCCGGTATTGCATAAAGAATTTTCATAAATAAATCATTGTACTTGAACTTCATGTTACTTTTTTCTCTCCAGTATAATTGCATTAAAAGTCTTGTATCAGATGTCAGTTTCATGGTTTTATTAGGCTGAACATTAATGTCTGACGTTTGAAAAGCACTCAGTATTTCATTTTAAGTAAAAAAGTAAGTGAATTTGTCCTCATTTACTGCTGCAGAGCTGAGAGAAACTGCTGAGAGGTTGAAGACGCTCACTTGTACAACACCCGTCCACCACCTGCCCTTCTTCATTTTATTTGAATTTGTTTTAGATGGGACATTTTTAGAAGTGAAACTATTTCTTTATTTTATAAATAATCTTTGTGAATTTTAAAATAAACCATCTACTGTCTTTTTCTCTCTCTTTCTCCCCTATTTTTAATAATTAAATTACACATTTTTATAAATACATAAATACATCTGCCAAAGGGATCTGGGGGTAGTGATATTAAATAATACATATTAATAATAAATTCCCAAATTGCTTTTTTGAAACAACATTTTTTATAAATGTAAATGCTAATTATTAAACAACTTTTGTTAATGTTCAGTTATAGCATTCCATTTTTATATGTATTCTTTTTGGATACTGTTCTTCAAAGTGATGTACAATTCAGAATAGAGTATAAATATGATTTTGTAATAATGTTCTGTGTGTATTAACAGCCTCTATCATGGGCCCCCCATTCTCTGTGCAGGTCTGTGGAATCCAGAGGCCTTGCAGTGACCCACCCCCTCAACCAAACCCCCACTTTCCACAACCATTCCCTGACCAATCCCCAGATACCCTCCCAAACCAATCCCTCAACCTCCCCCAACCAGCTCTCTGAACACTTTCTCACCAACAACCCCATACGAAATTTCCTGACTAGCTCCTAACCAACACTTAGATAACTTCCAGGCAACACTTAACCAGCCCCCTAACCAACATTTAACCAGTCTGAAAAAAACACTTAACCATCCACAAACACTTCACCATCTCCCAATAAGCACTTAACCAGCCCTAAAATCAATACTTATCCATGCTCAACAACCAACACTCAACCACTTAACCATCCCCAACCAACACTTAAACCCCAATAACCAACATTTAACCAAACTAACAAAGTAACCCTGGTCCAGATCCACCCCCATCAGCTCCACACTCAGTAGGGGGTTTGGGGGGGGGCATGAGGAACTGCCCTGGAAGTGATTGCAGTGATTCTTTTGCCCCCAAATGGAGCTCCACCTCAGGTCAGGACTAGTGCAACTGGACCTCCAGCAATGAATGGAGGGGCATGTAAAGGGTCTTCAGGCAAAGTTTGTTTTATAAACACATCTCACAACTTCCATCACAATAAATATCCATGAGTGTACTATTTTATATATTTATTTTATATTTTATATATAAAGGTAAATGTTTCAGAATAGAATGGTGAGAATTGTCAGCATCTTAAATATTTATCTCGAAATTGTTAAAATAATTTTGGATTATTTAAATGATCTTTCCTGTTGCGAACTCAACCATAATTTAAACACTTAAATATCTAAGTATGTTTGAAATGGAAAATACACCAATTAACTGAACAAGTAAAAATAACCAGAGATTTTTACAGAGAACACAAAGGGCGACGAACAGATTCAGGGTCGGTGTTTTAGCTTTAAAATTTAAAAATATTTAAAATAACATCTTTAAAATAAAGACCAGCTCTTATTTATATGAAATAAAAATATGAAAATATCTATCAAGAAACCAGTTATTCATACAACATATAAAAGTATTTTAATATGATTATATCAATATATTGTTTGAAATATATGTTGAATATGTGTTTATTTTGATAGTATTAAGCGAACTAGTGAGGCGTAATGTACGAAAAATAACAGTGAAAATCACTTAACAACTGTAATCGCGCCGTTCGAAATAACCTTGTTAGATATTAAAATCCACAGCTCACTCCTGACGGCACTCTACTGTTTTTACACCACATTTAAACTGCGTTTACACCACTCTTACGCTCTCCATTCGAAACAACTTTTAAAACATCCACCAATTTCGTTTTTTATTCATCCTGGCTGGTTTTGTATTGTTTTGATTATGTTTGAAGTACTTCCGCCCATTTTTATTTTATTTCATTTTTTGCACACTTTTAAATATTTATTTATTTATTCATTAATTTCCTGATATGTGTATTCGTATTTGTTACTTATGGATTTATTTATGTATTGTTTTTAAGTCTCTCATTTCTTGTGTTTTTTTAGTGTAACCCATTCTGGTTTTTATTTTTATTGCATTTTATTATTTATTATTATTTTTATTTAACGTTATTCTCTAAAGTTTAACCACTCTTGTTTTTTATTTTATTTTTGGGGCTATCAAATCTTTTTATGTATTAGTTTTTACTTTTTAAGTCAAATCATCCTTGTTTTTTAGCTTTTATTTTTTTCACATTTTTACAGTTGATTCGTCCTTGTTATTTACTTTTATTTATTTTGAAAATGATCTTCTAAGCGTTACCCAGCGTTGCTTTTAGTCTTTCTTAATTATTTTTCAAAAAGATTGCTCACCCTTGTTTTTTTACATTTATTTAATTTTTTGTTATTATTTTTTGAAAAGTTTATCCACTCTTGTAAAAAAGTTTGCGAAAGTGGTGTGACGTCATACTCCCACAATGCACGCGCCCCGAGAAGGGAGCCCTGCAGCGCGAGGAGACGCAAACGATCAGGCCCAGAAAAATAAAAAATAAAGAAAAAAAATTGTAAAAATTCGCAAAGGAGCGGATCTTCGCTCGACTGCCGGGGGAGGCTGCGGGGGCAGCCCGCCGGTGAGTTGGGTCTCGCGCGGCCGTGCGGGGGTCCCTGGTGCGCGCGCCGATTGACCTGTGAGTTGCTGGAAACTTTTAGGTAGATCCGCGCGCTCGGTGGTCAGTGCTTTAATTGGGGTGTTTTTACCCCCTGGGGCTCCAGTGGCCGCGCCGCCGGCCGCTGCGGGACCCGTTTCTGCTCCTTAGCGGCGCGACGTTCGGCAAACGGCGCCGAAAAGACCGCGCTCCACAGCGCAATATTTTTATTACTATTATTATTTAGCAATTTTGCGGCGGCGCGCGATAGCGGAGCTGCGCTCGTTGCTGAGTCGCATTTAGGCTTCGCGATCAGGTGATTAACAGGCGATCAATAGAGTATCAGAAGGTGATCAATATCAATACAGTATGAGCGAATATGAGTAGGTGATCAATAGAGCGGGGCTCGGACGCCCTGCTATACAAGCGGGTAAATCAGGTTATGTCACTTTGGTGAGTAAGGAATAAATAATGTCCCATAAATAAGCGGTGTTGTATTGAAGTGTCACTTGTGCCGCCTGCAGATGTTTCTCATGTTTGATGTTTGTGTGTCGCTCCCCACCATCCGGGTGTAACTTTACACAGAAAGTTAGTCTGGCTCCGCCTGTTGAGAGCAGCTATGCTATCGACTTTCAGAGGTAAATATCTCCACTTGATTTATTTTCCTTGACATTGAACAGGTTCGATGGAGGCAACATTTGTAAGTTTTAATTTTTCAACTTTTAAAAATGTAACTCAATTGTAGCTTAAAGTCGACGAAAACATTAAAATAAACATTCTTAGAAAAATGTTTTTTTTTCTTCATGGTCGCTATATCGGGACTCGTCGAACCAAACCTCTAAATAAATTGAAGGACCTCAGTGTTGTTAACTGCTTACTTACTGTGACTTTACTGTGATAAAAGAGTTCAGTTGTGAAGACTTCTGGCCCCATATGTGTTTGTAAGTGGTGGAGCTGCTCATTCTGCTGTTGCTTGTGGGTTCAAATCCAGTCAGTAGAGTCTGAGGGAAACTGAGAGTCCCAGCCTCTGTTTTGCATGGTCCTCAGTGTGTCACCTCTTTCTCTTTTTGGACTGTTTATACCCACTGACTTCTTTACTGATAATGCTCCAGTGATTCATGCTGTGATTTGAGTCTCCTGTTCTCATATTTCCCACCATTGACACATGTGTTTCTGAAATCATATTAATGCACTTTTATTGGTGCTCTCTGCTGGGTGTGGGTCTGGTTCCCCTGTCATGGTTTGTAAAATTTTGTCACCTCTGTTGAAAATGATCTGTTTTTGGGGTATAGATCTAAGATCATGTTCATGTTTTCTATGTCTCATACTGGTCCTGTTACTCCAAAGCTGAGCTGCTCATTTCTGAACATACCAGTCATCCCTTGTTTTCCAAACCTAACCTTTTCCTGCAAACATATCTAATAGCAGCAGCCACTACTCCATTACTTTAAATGGAAAAAAATGCATTTTCAGCCAATTCCAAAACCCCCAATCAATTTCTCCAGGATCACCCTTAAACACCTATATAACAGTACACCAAGGATTCCTTCACAAGCTTTCCCACTTTCTCAGAAGACAGAAGAGGATGACAGCAATAATGCAGAACATGTTAAAACAGCGTGAGAAGCCTGTTGGGAGAACAGCTGAGGTACAACTGCAGAGCTCTTGTCACCTTTCCTAGCTGCTTCTGACCGTGGTTGGACATCCCAGCAGAGTTTCGCATTGAAAATTCCAGGACCAGAGTTACTGCTCAGAGGTAATTCCCACTTCTAACTGAAGCAAAATTCACAACTTTTTGTGTTTATTGAGATAACCGTTCCTTCTGTTTGATACATGTATACCAGAAAAACCATAAGCATAACTTTTACAACTGATTGCTCTGCTGCCTCCCATTTATTCAGTTAGGTAATATACACAAAATGGCTGACAGATACTTCTCTGGAATTATGTTTATTTTCCATAATGCTTCACTCTCTTAAAGCAATATTTTCACATTCCTAACACTCTACATCCTCTCACTTGGACTTACTCAGCTTAAATTTTTTTGCAATTGTGTGCTTTGTAATTTTTTCCAGATTTGTTATAGCAGGTTTTTGATTCAGATACTGAATTTTGGATACACATTTTTGCAATTCGTTATAGTGAATATTGGAATAATGAGAGTTCCGTTATCGAGAGATGTCTGTACCAACATTTTCCAGTTTTTTCCAGGTTTTTTTTTCATTTTCCAGTTATTTTTGCTTATCTGTTTTTTAAAATTTCTCTCTTTATCTACCAAGCCAAAAGATGGCAGTAAAGAGCACCTCATCGGATTAGGAGTGGGGGGCATCTTAACTCCTTTCACTTCCACAGTATTTACAGCTCCTGTCTTCTGTTCCTCAGTCTCAGCGATCAGTTACAAGATGAGAAATCCTGCTCATGTTTATGGGATCAGTCAGTCAAAAGTCGGCATTGAATAGCATTGTGTGGGAAAGAGTTTTTTATTTTTATTTTGAGTCATTAAGTTAGATTTAATTCGGCTCAAATTTAACATAAATATTAAAGTGTAATTTAGTAGTTTTTTTAAAATACATCATGGCTATAAAAGAGCACAGTAGCTAATCTGTAAACAAGTCAATGTATCTCTGTTATCAAGCATTCACGGACTGGGACTTAATGGGATAATATGGACTTATGTTAATTGAGATACAAACAGGCTACTGGTCCCATGTGTGTTTGTAAGCTGGGGGCTGAATGTATAAATGATAAATACCCAGGATCATAGGCTTTGAATTTTTTGGCTTGACTCCTCTATAGGTCCTGAGGATGTGTAACAGCAAACTCCATGCCCAACCAGTGGTCATCATGGGAGCTGACTGACGGCAAGAACCTCACTTGCGGACATAAGAAAGGTACCCTCTGTCTTCCCTCAAATCTTCTCTGACCCCAGGTGACTGATGTTTATGGTCTTAGCAAATGGTCATGCATTCACCCACACAGCCGATGTCCAGAGGACCCCCACCCCCATTGACCTTTTAAAATATCTATATCAACTGTTTGTGGTGCAAAAAAGAGTCTGAGCTGAGATCATGCCAGTGCACTTTTTGTATGATGTTCTGCAGATTTGGGCAACACAACTGCAGCGTAAACACTGTTCTTACGGGTGTCTAATCAGAGTTTGGAAGGCAACAAAGCTCTCCCCACCTCTACATGGCAATGGTGCCTTAGGGCTGCGATGGCAGCAGCCGCCACCGCTGATGCCCCAAACACCACCGTCACACTGACTTCAGAGACCCAGGAGCCAGGACCAGGAGCTGGAGTGAGGGCCACAGAAGGCCAGAGGGAGGAGCCAGGGGAGAGGGAGAGGAGCCACTGTCAGAAAGGGGTCCAACTCCAGTCCTATTCCCACACAGTAGAGAAGGTGTTCTGCTGCTCCCAGCCACACTGTGCCAAGGCCTTTGTCTCCAAGTACAAACTGCTCAGGTAGATGCTCACAGGCGCTAGCTGTTTAGGGGGGTGTGCATACTGGCACTCAAACCTCATATGCAACTTCCAAATGTCCCTCTCTGCACTGTTCCCCATCCAGACATATGGCCACACATTCACCCCAGAAGAACCATCAGTGCTCCTTCTGTGAGAAGATGTTCCACCGTAAGGACCACTTGAAGAACCATCTGCAGACACACGACCCCAACAAGGAGTCATTCCGGTGTGAAGAGTGTGGCAAGCGCTACCATACCAAGCTGGGCTACCGGCGTCATGCTGCCATGCATTCAGCCACTAGTGGGGACCTCACCTGCAAGGTGCGCCATTTTCGGTCCCTCTATCATTTTAGAACATGAACGCACTGCAGTGTGAGTCCTGCCATATAACCGCCATGCCCACTACTGTCCATAGGTGTGCTTACAAGGCTGCGAAAGTACAGCAGCACTGCTGGAGCACCTGAGGGCCCACTCTGGGAAGCCGGCTGCAACTGGTGGTCTGCGGGAGCGGCGGCACCCCTGCACCCACTGCGACCGTCGCTTCTACACACGCAAGGATGTGCGGCGCCACCTGGTGGTTCACACAGGACGCAAGGACTTCCTGTGTCCACACTGCGCACAGCGCTTTGGCCGCAAGGACCACCTGACCCGACACGCCAAGAAGAGCCACCCACAGGAGCCACTGGGGGCGAAGGTGGAGCCACTGGAGCTGACAACCCCTGCAGGCATGATCAAGGAGGAGCTTGGTCAGCTGGTGTGTGGTGGCACCCCCAGAGGCAAGTCCTTTGCTAGCAGCTTTCCTGTGAGCCTGTATGACCCTGCCCTGCAACCACCACTCGCCTCGCAGCCATGCCTCTCCGGAGTAGGCTGCCATGTGGACACTCCCTGTGGTCCACCTGACCCATCTGTCCCGCTTTCGCTGCCCCTCCCCCTGTCCCATCATGCCCAGCCTCACAGCCACCCCCTCCAGCAGCAACACCAACAGCACCCCCCGATGGTTGCACCGGTCCCTCCCAAGAACCACACTGGATCTACCTCATACCTGAAAATGGAGATGGACAGCTTCCTGATGGACTTGCAGAGTGGGCTGCCTGTTCCAACATTGGTTGAAACCCTGGTGCCGCCCCCAGCACAAGCTCCACCTCATGCCCCACTGAGCGAGGACGTTGAAGCCCTCTGTGGTGACACAGTGCTCCCAAAGGGTCTGGCTGAGCCCTTTTGTGCTGCCAACATGGATTTCTCCCACCTTCTGAGTTTCCTACCACTCAGTCTGCCGCCCTACAGTGCCCCTATGAGCTCTGGGGGACTTTTGATGGGCTACACTAGCTCTGCCTCCTCAACTGTTGCTTCCTTGTCTTCATCCACCTCTTTGTCCTCCCATGTGGCCGAACCTCTCATGTCGCCTCTGTCCACGGTGTCAGACCCAACCCAAGAGTCTGTGCCCCCACTGGCTCTGGGATTTAGTCCTGCCCTGAGTGCAACAACCCTGCCCCGTTTTCACCAGGCGTTCCAGTGAAGCTCCTCCAGGCACCACACACACCTTGAGAAATGGCTGCTTTATAATTTCTCTCTGCTATATGAAGGACTTATCATGGCTCAGATTTACCCTACCCTGCGCTCTCTCCAGTGAACAGGAAAAAGAGACCTCAAAAGTGACTGAAAGCCTGAAGCTGCTTGAAAGCATAGAAATGAAAGAAAAAGTAAATACTAAGGTGTATAAGATGATGATCTTCAGAAAGTATTAACATAGTGTACATGAAATGCAGATTTGTTTAGGTCCAGATTTAAAGCTCCTCCTCCTTACATAACAAGTACCGTAGGCCTCAGTGCAAGGAGCACTTGTGACACGCATGAAGCCGGTGACTGCGTGTAGAGCTTATTAAGAAGGTTATTGATTATGAACTTAGAAAGATGGTGATTGGTTGTCAACGCTGGTATGAAAACAGTGATTGGCTGGGTACAGGATATCAAGGTTGTGATTGTCTATGTAGTGTCAAGAAGGAATAATATGATCAGCTGTCTATAGGCTTAGTGTAACCAGTACAGTTAGTTAATGTTTCTGTTAGTTCTGGTTGCACACCAGTATGTGGTCATTGGTTAGACCTAAAGTTTTTGCCCAGAACTAAAAAAAGCAAAGATCTAATAACTTAATGGATATTCGTAGTCAATAAGAGCTTAAAACTGTGGTAATAGCTGTGCAGTCAGCAGACTAAATGGCCTGGACCCAGAGTGGATGGGACAGGAGGAGACAAGGCAATACTGAGAATGGCCAGGAGAGGGTAGTACCTCAGTTGTCTACCCAGGCTGCAGAAGTACTTTGATCAGCAAAGGCACTTCACAACCATCCAGAATACAGGATGGAGAGTGAATAACAGCTTATGTTGGTATAGAGTGAACATGCCCAGCATTCCTGCTTCATCCCACTGATCTGTGGCGTCATTTCCGCATGAACGTGGTAACTGCCCGGTGTGTGGACAGGAAAGCGGTGTGTAATGGGGTTGTTTGCAGTGGACTCTTACCTCCTTTTGCTTCTGTGTAGGAGAGTACCTTAGACTTTTTTTATTTTTACTCCAATTTACTTATTTCTACTACAGTACCACCATACCTCAGCAGTCTGTGCTCTCTCCCCATGTCACCACCCTCCTCGCTGAAGTCTCCCTAGTCTCTTGAAGTGCCCTGAGGTCTCTGCAGGCAACAAGTGTGTGACCCACTGGTTCCAAACCCCTGTCCCCGACTGCTATGCTATGCAGTCCTGTTTGGGTCCATGGAAGCTCTTCTTTGCAAGGGACATGATCCTGAAAGGCCAGGAGATGGATAAAGAGGAGGAAGAAACAGAGCATCTCAAAAAGGACGCAACCCTTAGCTGTTGGAATGGTCCTTAGGACAACAACAGAAACCTCTGGAAAAGAGTGCCATTTTGGCTGTTGTGCATCTCCACGTATGGGTGCTTCATGTCTATATAGGGAGGAATTGGGCTTGAAGTGAGCCGTCCATCTAGGAGGGAGATGGGCCACAAAAAACCCACAGGGATCTTGCTTTTTCTGTTGAACTCTCTCTCTTGTTGTTGTACAGTGTGTTTGAGAACTTTTGAACAACGCACCACCTCATTGTTCTCAGCAGAAGCCTGGGGAGGACAAAGTGGCTTTGACACTGCTGCTCCTCCTTTGTGTCCACATAAACACTTATGCTCCATTGCTGTAACCATAGAAACAGAAAAGGGCTGCAAGGGTCCAAACTGGGTATAAAAGGACAAATCACTATGAGTGTATCTGGCTTAGTATGGAATTCTGGCTCCTCAATTTACAGATACAGCTACAATCAGAAGACCATTCATAACTCCAAAATCACTTTTAACACTAAGTTCCAGTCAGTAAAAGGTTAAGAATGCTGACATCCCCAGATTTATTCAAATACCATGCTCTGAAAAATCTTAGAGCTATAATGAATAAAAAATTCTTTTTAGGATAATTGACTGAATGAAAACCCATCATTTCTACAAATTCCTTTCAATGTTAATTGTTGCCTGATTTCATCCCATAAACATGAGCAAAGTTCTACTTGTTACTGGTCACCAAGATGGAGGAACAGCAGATAGGAGCTTTAAACACTTTGGAAGTGAGATGAATTAAGGCCCTGCCACACTCCTGTCCTGTTTGGGTGCTCTTTATTGCTTAATAGGGTAACCTGAGGTCCATTTTACCCGGCTAAAACTTTATAAACTGTAAATAAAAACATTGAAAATGAATAAACTAAAAAATTGAAAATCTTCAAAAATGCATAACTTTGTGACACGAGCAGCCGGTGTATACTAGAGATTATACAGCATATACACTGTTTAAATCTCAAGCCGGTGTCAAACCTGGGCTTGTGGGAGCATTTCTATTATAGCACTTTCCAGACGTTTATAAACAATAGCTGCTTAGTGGAAAAACTGGTGCGGTACACAACCTGCTAGCCAGCAGGTGGCGCTCTTGCCAGGCTGGGACACTCATTTACTACATTCGTGCCATTAGTTTCATGTTGTATAGGTTTTATTGATCTGCATATCATGTTGTTTTTTATAGGATGAAAGTATTTTACAGAGGACCGTCCCCTTCACTATAGAATACTTTATAAGAAACTTAAAACAGGACACCTTCAGAAGTACTTATTCTCCCCAACCTTCATCCACTGTTTACCGTCACACTGCAACAGCACCCCTGTCCATACAGCCTGTGGTTTACTTAGTGCTCAGTGACTCCAGTTAGCAACAAAAACTGTAAATCACCCTTGTAAATGTCTGTTGTTTTTAAGCACTTGTTTGTTTATGCTCCTGTTGTTGATAAGTGGCCTCTACCTCTGCGGGTCCCTCTGGCCCAGCTGCTGGACTGCAGGGGGTGGATTAATTCACTTCCAGCCAAACAGTCACTTTCCTCATCAGGTTGGCCCTCGCTGCTGGAGTCTGCAAGGGGGTGGTTTGGGAATTCATTGTTGTTCCCTTTGCTTCCTTTCTTGGAAGGAGAACCTGTGGGGTCCAGCATGGTCCTGCTATGACAGGTGAAGACTTGCACCCCCTCCCCCCCTACCCCGAGACATTGCAAACCCTGTTCTCACAGGAAGTAGGAGAGGTGTTCCTTGGCACTGACCGCAGTGACAGTTCTGCAAAGGTGGACGTTTCTGCTGTCTGACCCACATCCTCAACCCACTTCTGTACTGTGTCAACTGGCAACATATAATGCAGTATTTTAAAGTGATTAAATCCACCATTTAAACAACATCAAGTTTCTGTCATGTTGTGTGGGGCTCGTTCTGGGGGGGGGGGGGGTTCTCAATGGTCACAAGTTCGAGTCCCAGGCCGCGGATCCGAACCCTTTTTTTCTTGGATCAGAATGCACATGCCTAATAACGTGTATTGCAGTACTTACTGTACAAATACAACCATTATAATCTCTCCATCCATCATCTCCCTGTATTGTAAAACTTTTTATTAAAAACATTACAATACTTAAAAACTGTCATGCTAGACTAAAAACTTGTCCATAAAATCTTAATACAAACATATAAATAAAACATAAAAATAAGAGAATTAAAAAGTGAATAACAAAGTGAATGAATAAATAAACAGATAAAACCCTGAACCTAACATAAAACAAATATACACAAAGAACAACACACACCAAAAATATCTGTCACAGGTCTCCTGTATGTGCTAAAAGACACGTGTTACTTACCCTTGGTCTCAGTGTAGCCCCACTGTGTGACCTCATTCTCCATTCTAAACCTGAGGCTGGCTCATATTTTACAGAAGACACCCTGGACACCCAGGTCTTCCCCTATTTGGACCAGCTGGCATCTTGTGTTTCATAGCACTTGTCTGGTCATGCTCATCACCAGCCACGTGTGGGTGGCCCCAGCCTTTTGAGCACCAGGGTCCAGTCCGCTCAAGAGTTCATCGTACGTCAAAACCATCTGCGGATTAATCTTACTGCACAGATGACTAACTGAGAACCAGACCTCCCACACTTGCCTAAGGTCCCAAAAGGTGTGAGTAAGGGTTTCCCTCTCACCACAGTGGGTCTGGGGACAATAGTGTGAGTGGCTGGACAGATGGTGTCTGAACAGCATCTCCTTTACTGGCAATTCGCCCAACAGGCAGAACCAGTTCATGTCCTGCAGATGGTGGTTGAGCCCCTTGGGTTGAATTCTGGTTCTCAGCAGAGCTCAAGTCTCCCTCCTCCCCAACAGGGCCTTGTACAAAGTCCTGTGTTTGAGGAAGGTCTTCACATCACGTCCCCCCTATGGTGGTCTTGCACCACCTGACAGTGTGCCTGTAACGAATACACTCCTGTCTCTGTGTTCAACCTGGTGTTGGACCAGGACTTAGGAACTGAACCCTTGACATGCAGATGCTAGAAAACCTGAGCTGCCTCATTAAAAGTACCCAGCTGGGTGAACATAATTTAGAGGAAACTAACAATGAATGTAGTTAGTGGTGGTTTGGTCTGTACTAGACTCACAGTGTAACCCTGGTATTAACCCTGCTACTGATCATACACCTGTACCTGTCCTGAGTTGTAACCCTTATACTAACCATGACCAGATACAGGCCAGAAATGAGACTGTGTTAACATGGTCAAACAGGATGTCGATGTTGCCTTTAGGAGATGACCATCATTAGGTGTTAAACATGTACACTGGCTCCTTGTGTTTCAGATATTCAAGTTACACATTTTCAAAGATGCAAATATTTGATGATTTATTTATTCCATTTTAATGTTATTGCCTTCACTTGCTGTTCCCAATGTTTCAAGTTAATATAATAAAGTTGTGTGACGGACTGGGGACACCCCCAACACCCTGCATTTCCACTACAGGCCCTGAACACAGTGACTCTCCATCAGACAGGAGCTTTATGAAAATGCAATAAATTAGTCTTGCAGCTGATTTTTTAAATTCATTATAGTTTTATCTGAGCCTGTGTCATTCTCACATGACTTGTTATTAAGATTTGATTGCCTGTAACACAAGAGATAAATTTAGAGACAAATCAAGTTATAAAACAAACTGCTGGCTCCAGCTACGTTTCATAAGTTCAGGACCCTGCATAAATACATTTCACCTTGTTACTGTGCTGATTTCTCACATCAACATCCACATTAGTTAACAAAAACCCACCTCAGCAACGAGTGAAAGATGACAGCCAGACATTTTTGGCACCTCTTTTTAGTTAAAGAATAACATCTATTGCAGGGACGCTGTCTGGGGTCCTCTTTTAAGCAGGTGGAGAGTGAGAGGTCCAGTTCCTGTGACTCTCGACAGTAAATTGTAGTAAGGGGGGCCTACTCTCAAAACACTTATTACATGGTGACATCACATAGTTAAGAACAGTTGTTACTATGAAGACATTTGCATAGTGGAATTTACATCTTACAGTCTCTTCACAGTAGGTAGAAATATTACATGAAAATTAGGCAAAAAATTATTTTTTCATTTAAATCTCACTTGTGTCAAACATACATACATACAAGTCTTTTAAGGACAGTTTCCATCAGTGTGAACAAAATACACTTTGAAAAGCTGCAGAGGAACGCTTTATGATAAGGTGTTAATATCTAAAATAAAGCAATAACCAGTTCAGAGAGTCATCCTGTTGGCACTAGTTTTGTGACCAAGAATCATACAGTGGTTTTAGTTTTGCAAATTTGATATGTGGGGGAAACAATGTGCCAAATTACAGACTGAATATGAAAAGCAGTGCAATATGCATATTCCCCAGGTGTCACGAGTCAGCTGGAATTGAGTTTACAGACTAGGCTGCCTGAGGAAAAAGTCACCTAGGGCATTCATAGTGGTTAGACAAAAACTAAACATTACCCTAAATATCACACAAAAGAATAACAACAAGTTAATTGGCCCAGTTCCTCCTGACACATCAAACTTGTCCAAGGTACTGCAGTGAAGGACACAGTGTCACACTGTGACAATTACATCTACCCTTTTCAAGACACCATTCACACCAGAGCTTCCTGTTTCAAGTACACCAAGATTAATGATAAATACATTTATTTGTTAAATGAACTGCAACTCAGTGAGGCAGCAGTCCTGAAATGCTCATTGCTCTCGCAGGCTGTTACATACAGCAGTTGAAGAACTGCCTGAAGCCCCACGGCAGGAGGCAGGTAATACCCACAACATTCACACTTTACATCCTTCCACTGAATATAGCATAATATTGTCATATTTTGATAAAATGCCTCTAAGAACATGAAAAAAGTGCTACTGCTACTCAGTGCTGCAGAGAGACCTCACCTGACCTATCAGGTAAAAGTGAAGACAGGCACAGTCCATAATGTGTGTGTGCGTGTGTGTGTGTGTGTGTGTGTGTGTGTGTGTGTGTGTGAGACCCCTCAGGGCTGCTGCTGGTACTGGCTCTCCGTGGCTGTGTAGAAGTCCTCCAGGACGCTCTGCAGGTATTCAAAAGTAGGCCGATCTTCTGCCTTCTCCTTCCAGCACACGAGCATGATGTCATAGAGCTCTTTTGGACAGGAGTCAATACGATCCATGCGGTAACCCTTCTCCAGCTGCCGAATCACCTCTGGGTTTGTCATCCCTGTACACACAGACACACACACACACACACACACACAATGAGGCACATACAGAAAAAATTTGTAATGCACAGGGTGTGCATACAGAAGTTTTCCAGTTTTTATGTATTTTCTTTACTTATTTCTGGAGTAAGCATGACCCATATCTACCAGTATAGCCAATAGGTGGCAGTAAAGAGCACCCAGACAAAATAGGAGAGCCAGTGTACCTTAATTCAACTCAGTTCCACAGTGTTTATAACTCCTGTCTGCAGTTCCTGAGAGTCAGTAATCATTAACAAGATGAGGAATTTTGCTCATGTTTATGAGATGAATCTGCTAATCTCTACTGAATAAACATTTGTGGGACCAATGCATTTTTATTTTTATTCAATTTAAATAAATTCTAATGTGTGTTGTATTAAATAAAAAACTTTTTATATTTTATAGCCTTATCTGAGACTTCTGAAGAATGTAAATAGTGAATAAATTGTGGGACCTATGTACAATTTATCTTTTAATATTTTATTGATTGTCTTTGTCTCTTGACAAATCTAACTGTGAACAGACTTCTGGTACAGACTTCAGCAGTGTTTGTATGTTGTGGGCATGGTGTAGTTGAGAAATAGAGGATTATCCCGTGAAAATGGACTCTACATCTCCACTACTCCAGAAGAAAGATGAAGGCTCTTCAGTCCTTCAGCACCTGCCTGGGTATGGGGTGCGGCCATAGCTGATAATCTCAGTCAGTAGAATCCCAAAGGACCAGACGTCTGACTTGATGGTGAAGCACCCAAAGTTTATGGCCTCAGGTGCGGTCCACTTGATGGGGAACTTGGCACCTGGAGACAGATCAGATCTCAGAGTGGTCAAACTTCAGACCCTTCAGCACAGATCCTGTATGTTTGTGCATGTCAAATAACACTTTCAAACCTTTGAACAACATCATCTAGCACAGCACACAGCACAAGACCATGGGCTGGGAGGAACCAAAGGCCCCCCATCATGCTGCATGTCACTAACAAAGGTAGGCATTCTAGCAGTGGTTCAGAAAACTACAAAACTAGTCGATCCTAGACTCACCCTCCATGGCCATACGGTCCCCTCTAACCTTGACTCACCCTCCATGGCCATACGGTCCCCCCTAAGCTCCACTCACCCTCCATGGCCATACGGTCCTCTCTGAGCTCGACTCACCCTCCCTGGCTGTGTACTCATTGTCCTCAATGATGCGAGCCAGGCCAAAGTCAGCGATCTTGCAGACAAGGGTCTTGTTTACCAGGATGTTGGCAGCTCTCAGGTCTCTGTGGATGTAGTTCTTCTGCTCGATGTAAGCCATGCCTTCTGCAATCTGGAGACACACAGAGTGGGTCACAAGCAGGGACATGGCTGGAGATACAGGTAGGCTCCCTAACACTGCTACTAACATGAGTGGTGCATCGCCATAAAATGCTCCTGTCAAATATACAGCAGAAGATCATGAAATGGAATTTGCATTATGTTTTATGATCCAGGAGGAGTTGCTAGGCAGTCATTGTTCAGTTCTCACTTTGTCAGCAGAATGAAATGCAACACTTTTCACCCCCTGCAACTTATGCACAGGCAACAATACAGAAAACCACAGTGGCAAGGGCAGCCTAAATATACACAGAAAATACATGTAGGCAAAAGTAAGTGAAAAGTATTCACAACTGCTGCTGCAGCAAACAGCAGATAATGTGTAACTTACCCTCGTAAATAAAGCATGCGTGCAGAACTTTGTGTGACACAGGTTAGCTTATGCTCTATTCCTTATCTACACACATTTACTCATTTATCAGATGCTTTTCTGATAAAGAATAAACAGACCCAGGATGGACAGAGCACAGCTAGTTTGTCTGATACCACCATGCTGCCGGTTCACATCCTCCAAAGAACAGCCTATACAAATGACATTCAAACGGCAAATGCATAATAATCATAGCAAATGGTGCTGGACTTATTTATGTAGCTGTGCCCTCCATAATGTTTGCAAGACATTGTTTCCTTCACTTGCCTCTGCACTCCACAGTTTTAAATTTGTAATTAAACAATTCATACATGATTAAAGTGCACATTCTTAGATTTTATTAAAGAGTATTTTCATACATTTTGGTTTCACCAGGTAAAAATTACAGCACTTTTTATACATAGTCCCCAAGCTGGAATCTGGCCATCCTGTTTCTGTGGCTAACTAGTGCTTTGCATCCTGCGGTATAGCCTCTGTATTTCTATTGTTGAAGTCTTCTACAGACAGTAGTCACTGACAAAGCCACATCTGCCTCCTGAAGAGTGTTTCTAGTCTGTCAGACAGGTGTTTGGGAACTTTCTTCATGATGGTGAGAATCCTTCTCTCATTAGCAGTGGACTTCCTTGGCTTATCAGGCCCTTTGTGATCACTAACCTCACCAGTATGCTCTTACTTCTTTAACATTCCATACAATTGAATTTTGCAATCCTAAAGTTTGGCTGAAATCTCTTAATGTTTTATTCTTGAATTTCAGCCTCATAATGGCTTCTTTGACTTTCATTGCCACAACTCTGATCCTCATATTGAAAAATTTGAACAAGAGATTTCAAAGGTGATTAAAAGCTTAGAAGCAAGATGAGATGCCAAGAGTAGATGCCTCGTATATCTGCACTAATGAAGCAATTAAAAACACCTGAGTAATCACAAACACCTGTACAGCAAAATGTCCCAAACAGTAAGGTGCTCTGAAATGGGGTCTATGTATAAAAAGTGCTGTAATTTCTATATGGTGAAACCAAAATGTATGGAAATACCCTTTAATGAAATCTGAGAATGTTCATTTTAATCACACGGAAATTGTTTGATTCTAAATTTAAAATTATAGAGCACAGGAGCAAATCAAGGAAAAAATGTGTCTTTGTCCCAAACATTAAGGAGGATATTGTAGAAATTACATTCAAACAGCAAATAAATATAGTATTCAGACAGTCATAACAGATGGGGTTGGGCTCATTTATGTAGTTGTCAAGAAGTCAGGAGAGAAATGGCTCACAAGAGAGATGGGATTTAGCAATTCTGAGGGACACAGGGATATCATTCTACCACATCAGGGACAAAACAGAGGACTTTCAATTTTAGATCCCTTATGAGTGGCTCCACCTAGCGGCCAGAGGTAGAGAAGCACGGCACTCTTGCTGGGAGTGACCATGTCCTGTAGGTATCAGGGTGCAGATCCTTTGACTGTTCTAAAGATCACAGTCATATGATTGCAGGCCAAGTAGGAGGGAGCACGAGGCAGAGTCACAGGCTGTGTGTGGATGTGTGTTCACTCGCTCAGTGTCATATGAGTGGTAACAATGGAAGGAAGTAACCAAAAGAGATCTAGAACCACAAAGTCCCAAGTTTAAATGTGCTAAGGGCAAGTGTCATCGCTGTGCTTGAGAGCAAGCTGCTGTTCACGGTCATTCCACTTCTGGCTGTTGTTGAAGTAAGAGACGAGGTTGTCATGGGGCACTTTGGTGAACAAAGCCACAGGAGTCAGTGCACAGTAAAGGGGAGCTAGTAGCCACAGCGTCTATGAAACATGGGCCACAAGACTGGCATCACTGCCTCTACAGAAAGTTGCAGCAGGTGCACACTTCCCACAGAACTCGCCCCACACACACACACACACACACACACACACACACACACACACACACACACACACACTTGCAAATCAGTCTCTACAGCTTTATCCAGTTGAATTATGAACTAACAAGCTATAAAAGAATCTCCATCATCGCCCCAGCCCATGGCCGCAGCTACTGGATGCTCAATCTTGAGGTACTCCAAGAGAGGGAGTAGAGGACCATGTTTTATGACAGTTTTCTTTGTGGCAGGAGCCTGTGGATTTTTAACCCACTTTAGCTGAGTGGAGGATGGCGCAAGGCCAAGGCTGTTCGCCATCAGTTATGGTATGCGGAAGGCAGTTTTGCATGACTGGCTCATGGCTGAGCATAAGGAGGAGCTCCAGGGAATATATACCTGCCACAACAACAGAAAGGGCTTTTGACCACAATAGACCTGCAGAAGCTGAGGAGATGCTCAACTGAGGTACACATACTCAATTTTGATGGCATGATGGTTTTAAATATTTATTTACTGTAGCAGTTTTAATAAAGAGTTTTAAAATAGAAGTGAAGAGTGAAGATTTTATAACTGTCACATTGGACAGTTTGTTATGCCAGACACATGGTATCAAGGCCTGTTCATTCTAATTTGTTAAAAAAAGGCTATAACATATACTGAAAAAAATAGAAAGTCTTTTCCATAACTATGTCAACATTTTTGCACATCTCTGTGTTTATTGGTCATGTGCAACTTGGGTAACCTTAACCAACAATACCAGACCAAACTAACAAAAGTTTAAGATTTTTTATTGCTATTCAATTATGACATGTTAATACAGTTTCTACTGAGTGGCAATGTTTTCTCTTTCACTATGTTTTACCACAAATCTTTGCTAAGCTAATGCTCTCAGTGAGAAAAGTGAACACATCTTGTACTTTGTCACTGCAGGCCACACAGACAACACTAGTGTGTGTGTGTGTGTGGGTGTTTGTGTGTGTGGGTGTGTGTGTCTGTATAGTAGACCTGTGTTTAAAAGTGAAAAAAGGGTTAATTAGTACAGTACTTGACCCATTTGAGTTATTTCTGCTCTGTAGTTTTCTCTATTTGTTGGCACAGGCATCACATGAGGTGTGAGAAATACGCTATTTATATCACATCTGCGGAACAACTCAAGTGTTAACTTCAGTACAGCAGGGCCTGTGCATCACTGTGTCTGCAGTGAGCACCAGTGCTCCTGGGGTGCAGCAGGGCATGGTTCTGGCCTGCACTAGTTTAGCCTAGTTAGCCCTGTTTTTTGGCCCATTTGGATCTGCATGGGTCCCCTGTTTGGCCTGATTTGGCACAGTTTGGCTTGGTTTAACTTTATTGGCCCACTTTGGCCTGGTTCACCACGATTGATTAGCTCCAGCAACACTTGGTCAGAGGACAGAAATTTACCTGTGCTGCAAAGTCAATTAGTTTAGGCAGCTGAATGCGGTTCCCCTCGTTGCTCTTCAGGAAGTCCAACAAACTTCCTGCAGACACAAACACGCAGTGTAAGTGGCATATTCAAACCCACAGGACATAAACCTGCAGAGACACAGGCCATGTCGCTGCTCTTTCTCACCCTTTTCCATGAACTCGGTGATGATGTAGATGGGCTCCCCCTTGGTGACAACAGCGTTGAGCCGGACTAGCTTGTGGTGCTGCAGCAACTTCATCAGATTGGCCTCAGCCAGGAAGGCCTCCACTGACATGCTGCCTGGCTTCATGGTCTTTACTGCCACCTTTGTGTGCTTGTTGTACGTGGCTGAGGGTGGAGGAAATTACTTTACCCACCATCCACTGCTGACAGCCCATCTGACTGGCTAAGATGGCTGCCTGACGTTTGGCTTACCCATCCAGACCTCCCCGAACTGGCCAGCACCCAGTTTCTTCTCTAGCCTGAGGGACTCACGCGGCACCTCCCAGGCATCCTTCTCCCAGGGCTTGTCGGGCTTGGAGCTGAGGCATGGTGAGGTGAGCATCTGACACAGTCCATCACTTTGTTCTGCACACACACATTACCTTCAGGGGGTGCTATATACTAACACAGACTTTACCTGTAATTACTGTAATTGATTACCTGTCGGTGGCACTGCATACCAATTTGCATGGTGTAAACCAACCACTATATATCAATGTGGAGGGTTTTTGGCAGGAGCCACTGTGTACTACTGTGTCTGCACAGCAATGACCACTCACTGCAGTAGTGGGAGACCAGCTCCTGCAAGGAGCAGAATGTTATCCGGGGGGAGATGTAGAAACCACCACTGTCCAGGGTGCGAATCTTATAATGCTTGACGGAGGCACCAGTGTTCACATCTATGTCCTTCACAGACAGGGAGTAGCTGCCTGTGGAGGGGAAGGAGACTTGATGAGATTAGTAGGGAGTGTGCAGGGGTGGGGGGTTGAACAGTGGGCTGAAAGGGCTACGTGTAGTGCCTTCACCCATAATTTGATACTTAACGCACTCTGTGCTTCCTGCCTCTCTAAGAAGTGTGTTCACAGCTAAATACCTCCTGCCTGATTCCCTAAGGAACAGGAATAAATAAAACATTGTGAAAAATGTTGTTGGGAAACAGGTGTTTATACAGGCCACAGAGTGACCCCAGGAATTGGCCTGTTGGTATGTGACTGGCGTTGACCCCAAGCTGCTGCTTCTCTTATTTACATTCCGAGGCATTTCAATGAGAACAGATGAAATAAGTATGGCTGGAGTCAAAGAAATGGAAAGGAGGAATGACTCACAGCTACACTGAGGACAGGGGAAGGTAATAGGAGATGGGGACAGACTCACCCTTGGTGGTCTCACTGTCACGGATGAGGAACGCACCAACTGGGTTGCCTGATGCCAACAGTTGACGTTCCGCGTCTTTGCGACTCAGACCCTTGAAGAACCATCTATGAAGGAACAAAAAAGTTGGTAGCTGGTAGCCAGTTAAGACTGTGTGTTGGTCTCTCTCTCTCTCTCTCTCTCTCTCTCTCTCTCTCTCTCACACAGACACACACAAAATAACATAAAAACAGATAAATATTCAAATTAACATGTGCTCTGACGTAAAGACATAAAGATACTAACTCCTCTGTCTGCAAATTGTCCTTGGCCACATAGTTATTGGGGATGTATCCCTCCTTCCCTGTGCTGAGGGACATGGCCAGCCACCACTCGCCAGATCTGCAGGGGACACCATTCAGGCAGAGTACAAAACAAAGGACAAGGTCATCAGTAAGAACATGCCTGCAAGCCAGAAATGCTGTAAAGTGACAGTAAAAAGGGGGACCAAGGAAGAAAACAGGGGGACAAAATGACAAGGACATTGAGAGAGAAACAAAACAAAGCTCTGCAAAGGAAAAGCAAGGGGACAGGAGTCACAAGGACCCACTCCTGCAGGATCTTGAGCCTCTCGCCCTTGCTGAAGGACAGGTCCTCATGGTGAATGGCCTCGTAGTCATACAGTGCGATGACTGTGGTCTCTGGAAAGACGGCACATTGACCAACATTACTACTAGTAGCAAAGTTATTATTATCAATATTAAGGAAATCAGTGCAGCCAGAGGAAGACAATGTTAAATAAAACAGAAACACATTAAATTATATTAGCACTGGGTACACTAGCTCCTCGTGTTACAAACTGCTGCCATAAAATTTTAAAAAGATTTTTCAGTTTATTTAATTCTATTTCTAAAATTTCTATCTATAATTTACGCTTTGAGTTTGCCCATTGCTGTAAAGAGCACAAAACAGCATGGGAGTGTGGTGGTACCTTAATCCAACTCACTTCCACAGTGTTTTACAGCTCGTGTCTGGTGTTCCTCAGGCTTGGTGATTTTATTAGATGAAAATTTGCATGAAATAAGTTTGTGGTGACAACGTACTTTTGTTTCCAGTAATTTTAAACTAGTTTTAATTTTAATGCAAGTCAAAGTTAATAAAATATTTATTTATATCTTATACAGTATTTTTATTATGGTTTTATTTGGATATTGAGATGTCACATTTTGACAGCTTAATTATCATCTCAGGAAATGAAGTAAAGTGGTTTTATGATTTTTTATATAAATACACAAAAATAAAAATGTGCATCTTCCTTTTGAATAAAATAGTCAATAATTCAAGTTTGTTGACTTGCATTTGCAGCAGGATCAGAAGTAGTTTCAGGTTAAAAGTGAATTAGCAAATAAGAAAATCATCTCAATTCATGTTAGAAAGTGTTGAGCAGATTTACTGATTATAGAATGTGTCCAGCATAGCAAATGAACCAAGTTGCTGCCATCATTTATCCTTTAATTTTTATAGAACAACTTTTGCCTATTTAGAAACAATTTATAGTGAGCAAATGGAAATTTGAGACATCAGATCCTCAGCCTATCCCTCTCCTCACTCATCAGGGGATGGACTGAGCACCAATTACAAGAAAAAGGTTTACAAGAGATAGAAGTCTCACCACAAAATTAACTCAAATGAAAATGAAGGTAACATTAAAGCTGCTCCGCTGTGACTGGCTCCAGACAGTGTTTTTAATCCCGATTAATCATGAAACCTGTTAATTGCAATAACCCTAATAGCCATATTCAACATTTTTACAGAACCTTACCAGCAAGTACAGTACTGTGGAAAAGTGTTAGGCACCTGTGGGAAAAATGCTATAAAGTGAGGATGGTTCCAAAAATAATACCATGAATACTTAATAATTAATAAACCTTCTAAAAAGTGCAGTAGACAAAAAAACCTTAATCAGATCAATATTTGGTGTGACCACCCTTTGCCTTTAAAACAGCATCAATTCTCTTATGCAAACTTGCATGCAGTTTAAAGTAGAGGTTGGTAGGTTCTTCCAAACTGGCCACAGTTGTTCTGCAGACTTTGACTGTCTCTGCATGTCCTCCCAGCCTGACTTGATCATGTTGAGATCAGGGCTCTGTGAGGACCATACCATCTGCTACAGGATTCCTTCTTTTTGCTGAATATAGTTGTGTATGACTGAGATTGGGTGTCTGAGGTCATTCTCAGGCTGCAGAATGAATCTGGGACCAATCAGAAACCCCCCTGATGGTAGATAAAAATCTACCTGTACTTCTCAACAGACATTGAAGTTGCATGCCTAAGATTTTTGCACAGTACTGTATATCAAGGTATTCTATATTATTAACGTTTTATTGATTGTGACCTTGGGGTTAATAGCAAAATGCTTTATAGACAGACCTCTNTATATCAAGGTATTCTATATTATTAACGTTTTATTGATTGTGACCTTGGGGTTAATAGCAAAATGCTTTATAGACAGACCTCTGGTCCCAGTAGCACTGGTAAGTTGAATATAGAGCATCACTGGAACACATGTGATTGTGGGCAGGTGAGGTGTGACTGTGTCTCTTCTAAGTCTCCAAAAGTGTGTAAGAACTCAGCACCATGGTGTATGAAGCAGGGTAGTTTGACACTCTGATGTACACACACTCACCATCATTACTGGTGGGACTGGACTTGTTCTGGTTGATATTCCATGCAAATAGAGGGGGAAAAGGAAAAGGATTAAATTTAAATGACATCATGCAATACAGGTTGTTTTCCTTGCCTGGGAAGGTGCTTAAAGAGATTCTGTGCATGTGAACAACATGACAGCCAAAAGTATTTTTAATGCAGAGCTCTGTCTGAAGTTAAGTGTGCAACTGTGATGGAAGTGTGAAGTTCTCAGCTTGTTCACAGACGTACAGGATGCGTGGTGGCTGATCTAAATGTACTGCCAGTAGGGTCTCTGCATTAAAAAGAGCCTATTTTGTTTCATCATCATTACTACTGCACTTATTTAAAACTTCCATAATTCTCCTTCGCACAAGATGAATCTGGGCATTTGTAACATATATGCTATTCTCTACAGCCTGTACCTTATTCCCTACAGCCTGCACACTGTAGCATAATCTGTATACTCTACAGGCTATATTATATTCCCTAAAAGTATATTGTCTATAGTCTATACCATATACCCTATAGGGCATACAATACCCCACCCTATTCTGTATAGCATATACCCTATAAATTAAAGCTTGTACCATATGCCCTATTGTCTAGACCTATACCCAAAAACATACAGGTTGTACCCTCTTCCCTAGAGCCCGCACCCTATACCCTATCAAAGCACCATATCTCCTTTGTTCATGAGCTGTAAAATCTCCAACCAACCACTTTATACCTTTACTTCACATTGCTAAATACAACCCTTAAAAATCAGCATCTGTTTTCTAACACGAACCCTCATCCCTAGGGTGCATCCACACTCACATGCGAAGTGGGGTCCTCCACATAGTGAGGGGTCTGGGAGTTTCCTCGGTTCTCCTTCCCGCCTAGATTCTTTGTCTTGTCTGAAGAGTTCTGCTGCTCCTTGGTCTTCACACACCCCATCCTGCCCTGTAGTAGAGAGAAGCAGACCATTTACACTTTAAACACTATGAAGAGGAAACGTCACCTGGCCTAACTAGATATCTTTAATTTCCAGGTGGCAATTAAACCGGTGTTGTGTTAAATATTAAACTGAACTTAATGTTAAACTTTGTTAAAGCTTGCACTTGACTGTTGTGACATACTGACATTTTTAATTGTGTTCAAATGATTTTTGTTGCTTGTGAAACACCTGTAATGGTATGAAAATTTGGAATTTTCTTTCGTTCATTACATGAATAATACGGTAATATGCAGTGGTCATTATTGCAACAATTACTGAAGTAGACACTAATAGGTCCTGATCATTGTCTAACCCGCAAGAGCATTGAGCACTTCCACCTCAAGCCACTTGGTGGTACCACTCAAAAAAGGGATCCAACATCAAAAGTATTTCATTTCTTAGTTTTGTCCCCAGTGCGGTGGAATGAGCTCCCTGTGTCCCTCAGAGCCACTGACTCTCTCCCAATCCCATCTCTTTGACAGCCATTTCTCTCATAATCTCCTGATGGCTACATTAATGAGTCCAACACCATCTGCCATGATTATTATCTATTTGCTGTTTGAATGTCACCTCTATAGGCAGCTACTTGAAGGACCTGAACCACCAACATGGCGATGTCAGACACACAAGCTGCAGTTTGTTCATCCTGTGTCTAAAGCTCTTCTTTTGTTCTTGTTGCTCTTTTGTTTACTATCAGTATGATGATGGCAAAAAAAGCACCTGTAAAATGAATAAAGGTAAATGCCTTTCGACTTATGTAAAGAAATCCTGTGAAGGTCAGTAGTAGGTTCATTCAGTTTTACCTAGTCCTTTGGTAAAATTATGAAAATAATGGATGCCTGCACTTAAGGGGAAGTTTTTGGTCAAAAATGTTGACCTCTGAGTGACTTTAAGACCTGTCTGAGGACTGAGCTGGCAGGTCTGGGTTTTAATCCTACATCTATGCAGCACTAGAGCCTGATGCTCAATCACTTATTTGGTAGCATACAAGGTTGCAGGTTTAAATTTGAGGACGCTGAACCTGCATGCTAAGTACTAAGCAATTTGACACGTCAGCTGTTCACATGCCAACAACAGGACCAAATCTGCAGAAGAGCCGCTTTGCTCTGCACATTTACAAGATGTGGGAGCAGCAACACAGCTTTTCTTTGTTTTTTCACCTCTAATCCAGGATCAGCAAGTGGGTCAAAGGTCACCACCAGGCCATGCTCACACTGGCCCTTTGTTTGAGCCCTTCATGTCAGTGACCCCCCCAGGGGCCAGTCAGAGTGCCACCTGGATGTAGAACCAGCTTCATACAAATATTCATCCTAGATAGAAAGTCTGTAATAAACGCCTGAGTTAGGTTCTCAGTTTTTTGGGTTACAGTTCAGCTGGCATCTTGCTTGCGGTTGGCATTTGATTCATACGACACAGTGAAGAGAAGTTTTATTTAAATAACAATGGCCCAGTGGAAACATTGTCAAATATTCTACCTAATTTTTATTATTAATTCTATATATGTATTTATTTTTGTTTGTTTATCTCATGTTTTGAAATCATGCTTGTACTTTATAATGTTAATATTATTAAATTACAGTATTATTAAAGTGAGAGAAAGTACATTTGCACATAAGAGTTTTTACACCCTGGTCCAGGGTGGAAGTTCAACTTGCTCTCCTAATTTGCATTTCTTCCCCTGCTTTGCATTATTTTGTGTGTATGCAGTTGTCACATTGCCATTCCAAGTTATAACAGTCCTGTTCAAGGTGAACTGACCAATGGGGTACATTGGTGTCCTGGGCCAAGGCAACAGAGCTGTGGGTAGAGTTGTGACCTGTGAGCAATTGAAAGTGGGTATAAAACCCATGGCCGGCTTCATTCTCTGAAGAACTAAAACAAAACCAGTCCAGTGATAACATAACATCTGGCGTAAAATACATGTTTTGCAATGTCACTTTAGAAATGTGGAATAATTTTCCAAACTGAACAAAACTGGCTTTTAAGTAAAGGCTGTTAACAGCACAGGTCCACAACTACTGTCAGTTTTTCCTTTAACCTCCTGAGACCAGACATTCAATTTTGTCATCTCTAGAGGTCATAAGGTGCATCACCCAAACTGTATTTTTAGAGGACAATGTACCTTTTTAAAAGATACGATATAACTAGACAGCTGAAGAAAAGTCCTATAAGTACAGTATATCTAAAACAAAGGTTAACAGATGACTATACCCTGATGATGAGTTTCATTTCCTGTTATCTTTAGAAGCAAAACCTTTGTCCACAAATAGTATATTTCTACAAAAATGTAATAGTTCCTGTTATGCATTTCTAAATAATGACATGTCCATGTCGCACTATGTCAAACACTGGCATTTTCCCTGCTTTTCCAACATGCACAATTTTCCTTTATTTTCTTCTATTGTTCTTTTACTGAACATTCTAATTATAGATATTCTGCCATACAGTAACATTTATATTTAATTAACATTAAATATTGATTAAGAAAAGTACAACTCTGTTCTGTACATTTACTGTTAAACTTTTTCTCAAATTAAATCCTCACATAAGTTGCTAGTTGGTTCCTTTAAAAAAAAAAACAAGACCCAGACAACATTTGTTTGTTGGACATGATCATGGTGCCCACAGAAGCAGGAGATTCACCAGGGACAGGCTAGGTACAAAGTGAAACAACAGATACTGACCCGTGACCTTCTATTAGGAAACACCATACCGCACCATACTGTACCACACTGTAATATGGTACACAGAACCACAAGGGCAGAGAAATTGAAACCATGAGCAGGTCCAATGTGATCAATGTAAAAACACTGTCTGTGAAATCCCTGGATTGAAGAAAGATGTATGCCAAGGGTGTGGCACTTGTCACTTGAAAGCAATGTGTGATTTGCATACTGGACTATCTAGCTGATACTACTACTAATCATTCACATGACACTTGTTTTTCCTGCTCTCTTGTGACAACGGTCTGCTGGAGACTCATGCTGCTTTAGGAGTCATTCAAACCCTTACAGTGGACCCCCAAGGGCCAGTCCCCAGTAGGGTGTTGAGCTCTTTAGCATGTCCAGGTCACAAGAACAAGCTTGCTTCTAAAGCCTGCAGAAACTCCATAAATTGCTGTGTGTAAAGAGCTCAGTTACAAGGTCAGTAAACCAAGAAATAGATTATCATTATTAATGATAATACCAAATGGCCGTGCAGAACTTGCAGAAGAATAATAATAGCAAAAATAAAAGATGCCCTCGCTATACTGTGTCATAAGAAGTAATAATAATAATAAGAAGAAGAAAAAGAAGAAGAATAGCAAATGCCCATGTTTTGCAGCACCAGAGGACTATTAATATGAATAGCAGATATGCTGTTGTATGTTGCTTTCTAAAATGCTAAACCACACAGATATTTCACAGTACAGCACTGCGTGTGTTCTGTGCTAGCATCATGCAAAACATCAGACAACAATGTGCTCACATACAGTGATTTTTACTTATCATTACATCTGTGAAATTGTTAAGAACAAGGATGATAAGTGATCAAATGCAGTACTGAGTAGATAACCAGGATAAGATAAATATGAAATGGTGGAGAATTTCCATGTGTTCACTGTCTGCTACTCTATCTGTTACTGTCACAACTTTACTGTGTGCATTTATACAGTATAAACAACTTTTTATAGTTGCTCTATTTCTTTATCTCAAATGTCTTTCAAAGGTAGACAGAGTCTAAAACCTCCACAGAATAGATGATGAGCTGAATGTCTGCTTGCTTTTTGGTTGTTTGTTGCTTTGGACCACATTTTCAATTTTTATTGTGTGAAAATTTCCCATCATCTCATTGTTACAGAAAACACATACAGCATTATACTGTGAAAGTTATGTACTGCTAAATAATCTATGTGAAAAAAGCACTGTTTACAATCATAAAGGAAGAAAACTTAAAAATATTAAAAACTTGTTTTTTGTCATTTTCCATATCAAGTTGATATACAGTAATGTGCAAAAGTATTAGGCATGCAACTTCAATGTCTGTTGAGAAGTACTGGTAGATTCTTATCTACCATCAGGGAGGTTTCTCATTGGTCCCAGATTCATTCTGCAGCCTGAGAATGACCTCAAACACCCAATCTCAGTCATACACAAAAAGAAGGAATCCTGCAACAGATGGTCTGGTCCCCACAGAGCCCTCATCTCAACACGATCAAGTCAGTCTGGGAGGACATGCAGAGACAGTCAAAGTCTGCAGAACAACTGTGGCCAGTTTGGAAGAACCTACCAACCTCTACTTTAAACTGCATGCAAGTTTGCATAAGAGAATTGATGTTGTTTTAAAGGCAAAGGGTGGTCACACCAAATATTGATTTGATTGAGGTTTTTTTGTCTACTGCACTTTTTAGAAGGTTTATTGATTAATAAATATTAATGGCATTATTTTTGGAACCATCCTCGCTTTATAGCATTTTTCCCACAGGTGCCTAACACTTTTCCACGGTACTGTACATCACGTAATGTATCTGTGGGGTTCATGTCACACTGCTTATAGTGAGCCATGGTTACAAATAGAGTGCAATATACACTGTATCCTTGTGCCACTAATGTTACTGTGTGATCATTTTTCTAAGGTAAAAAGATTTTCTGTTTATTTGTTGCCTGGATGCTAAGTGGGGCCTGTTCAGCCCCAATTGTCTCACCTGATGAAGGTGTCTAATGCTGAATGACTCAAAACACCCAGTGACCCAAGGCTACATTACAAGAGGTGTGATATAAATTTAAATCTTAATTTTCTTCACTTGTCAGTATCAGTGATTAGTAACAAATGTTGCAGGTGTTTATGGGATGAATTGGTCACCAGTTAGAATTTGTGGAGATTACCCATTTTTATTTAAAGTATTTGTTGTTATAATTGAATGTAGCTTGAGGTTAATAAAGATACAAAAAATCCTTCTATTCATTATTCATTATAGCTGTGAGACTTCTACAGAACCTACCTGGTGAATAAATTAAGGTACTCTATATTATTACACTTTTACTGATTGTCAAGTCATTAAAGCAAAGTGAAATTTGCCAGATGGTGAACAGTGCTGCACATGTTGTTACAAATTACAACACATAATAAAACATAATAAAGTAAAAAAAGTCCTGGGATGGACTGGTATCCTGCCTGCAGTATTTGCTACCTTACACCGTATGTTTCCAGGATAGGTGCTGGACCATAACACAAGGTGATGAAAATGTAATAAGCAAGTAAAAGGTTTTAATTATTATAGCTTTATCTGAGGTTTGGATGGGGGGAAACTGAGTTATGAAAAAACCTCCGCACTGACTTGTGTTTGTATATTGAATCCAGTGTATCTGTAAGGAGGACATATAACAGGGAACATCAGTTATACTCATGTAACCACCTGCTGCACTTGCCTGTACTTTTCATACTCCCTGCTGAGTAAGAGCTCTGAAGGAACCTTGGTGGGAAATTGAAATATGTCTGATTCTTTGTGCACAGTGTATTAAGATCAACTAAAGAGCTTGCTGTGCCTTCTTGCACAATTGCTCCTGTTTCCACACTTCTGGTCAACATCCAGTGCTTTCTGTTATTTCTCAGCCACTTCTAGGAATTAATGGGAAGCACACAGTACAGACAGGTGGCCATCCACAGCGCATGACGCAGTTGCCCAGGATGATTCACATATTCATGAAAGCTCGTTCTGAGCAGCAGCATAACTACATTTCTTCTTCAACTTTTGATCCATGGAAAGTAACACCTCAAAGGGAATAAATGGTTCACTAAGTTGACAAGTTTCTACGTCTGGCATTTTTAAATTATTAAGATTTATTAATCTGACTCCTCTGTCCACACAATATTAATAGTAATCAGCTTTACAGTGATTTAGACATTTAAACAGCAGGGTAATTTTTACTGTATTCAGGGAAAGTACCTTAGCCAAAGGTAATCACCACCACACCTGCTGGATCTCTGTTCATAACAGAACCATCATGAACAGACGTGTTTCTTTCGATCCTTCAAAACTAAATTATATACCACCAAGTGTAGAATTTCACTGTCCGAACCCTACAAAACTCGGTTACACAACCCACTGTTACACCGTTTTCACCCACCGGTTCACCCACTGTTACACTGGTTTCACCGGTTCATTCATTGATATACTGGTTCACCCAGTTACACTGTTTTTTGCATGAATAAAACTGAGTTTATTTCTCCAGCTAGTAAAGCTAGTAAAAACACTCACTTTACACTGTTCGATCGTTCCTCCAGGTTTCACTTTTCACTCCCGGTGTCGGTGCCCCCTGTGGACACGCACAGGTTCCATGAAGCCGGTCTGTGGGTGTCTCAGAGTGCGCGCTGCCGCTGCTGCTGGTGCGCCGAGTTCAGAAGGTCCGCAACAGTGATACTGAAAGCGCACTGAACTTCCGCAAAGCCAGTAGCTGTACGGGTCGTATCCCCCTTCGCCCATTTCATAAAAACACACCACCTGCATCGGAGATCACACCCTGAAATTAATAAACTTATTACAGGAACGATTAAAACTAATTTCTGTACTGAGTTCTAAACACCCGATTGTTCATTCTATATTTTCTGTTATGATCGCTGCATTAGGAGAGTTCGAAAACGTACTTTTCATATATAAATACTGTAAATGTCCATATAGGACTCGCTGGTAGAACGCAAGACAATAATAATACTAATAATAGTAATAGAACTACTACTACTACTAATTATTATTATTAGAAGAAGATGATGATTTTTATTATATTGTCCGGTTTTACTATGTTGCACTTCTGTGTCCGCATGCTGGTGAAATAACATTTATTCGTTTTCTTACTAATTATTTTCACTTTTACACCATGAATTCAGTGCTGTGCTGTAGCACAACCGAATGAAAAGATCGTTTATTAAATGGCTGGGGGGGCTACCCTCCCAGTTACAGTAAGGTGTTCATTTTTATGAAAGTGGGTGTTATGCAGTTTCCTATTTCTTCAGCTTCTCTTTCTTGACTGTCTGCGCAGTTTCTTCTGCGGATGGAAAATTAGCGCTTGCAAAAAAAGTGCGGTTCCTCAAGTAAAAAGAGGAAGAGACGTGTCTGATGTTCTCACTTTCTTCACAATGGGCTGCTGGACGCACAAAGCCCCAGTGGTCGGTGTGTGTGTGTCTGTGAACCATACATACACAAATACTAGCTATTGACCACAGAGTACAAAAACAGAAAGGAGAGAATGGAGGTTCAGATGAAGAGCTCGAGATTTTGCTACGTGAAGATGTTGCTCTGTAGCTGACGCACTCCTCGTGGCTCCCATGGGAAAAAAAACTTTGATTTCTGCCCATAAGGTTGTTGGGACACATCATGACACACCCTTGGAAGTTATAGACTTGCAATGTCCCACCCAGTTCCCCATACCAGGGTGTTGTGACTACTCCTGCACGTTCAGCCTTCAACCAACATCCTCAAAACCACAACCTGCACAACCTGTTGCCAGCCAGGGCCGCTCACTACCGATCCCCTCTAATGTCCTCCAAGACCCAGAGATGCTCCATGTTGTGCTCCTCTTCGGAGCCATTCTGTACCAACTCACACTTCTTCTCCCATATACTTTCAGCTGGACTGAGCTGATGGCCCTACAACCAAAACCTTCATGACCAAGCACAGGGTATGATGGACACTGTGTTGCTCATGGGAAGAGGGCATGGTCCATGGAAGGTGTCTGGGGCACATGAGACATCAACTCTATCACGTACAGCAATGCTCCTCTTTATATTACTAACAATACAACAGTGACTTTCTCCTGTAGATAAAACTTTGTGCCGCTGCTGATGTTCACAACTTATCGCTGTCATCTGTCTCGCCATACTGTGTAGAATGTTTAACCCAGTCGCAGAGCGCCCTCGGCTGGAGAGGACGTGAAGAAGCACCCCTTTTGAACGGGGCAGGAGCACGACAGTCACTTCACTGCGGACATATTCTGTTCTGCACTACTTCAGTACATGAACTAGGTAGTCTGAGTTAAATCAGTTAATCACTTTGCAAACGCAGATACCAAACCAACAAACAAGCTTTCATTCCCGCTTCTCCTCTATAGCTGTTCCGCTCTCCACGTATTATGTGATCTTAAAGGTATACACACATCAGTGCACAGCATCCCCTTTTCTTGGACTTGGAAGTCTTAATGCACAACCTTAGACTATTTAAACTTCTTTTGCCAAACCTATCACACTCTTTAACTTAACTTTAACATTTTTGTACTTATAGGTATAACAAATTCAACAACTTACTAAAAATCTTAACACCTCATGTTAAAATACATTACCATACATACATACAATGCTCATAACCGGACATTTTCAGCAGTTATCCCTTTGTGGGTCATGTTTTATATTAGTGCACATGCCAGGTGCCAGTTCTATTACTTTTGTCTGCAGTTGGGCTGATGTTCAGTAATCGATTAATTATTAGTGATCGATTAATCAATTAAGTCTGTTAATTTTATGCTTAGTTAAGAGATACACTCTGTGTCCTCCATGTGTCCTTGAGTAATCATTGTTATGTAGTGTATTAAGTATACCCCAGATACACTGCAGTTTCGATGAGGAGGGGATAATCTTTTAGCAGCAAGACGCTGACCAGCTGCAAAAAAAATAAAATAAAAGCCCCGCAGCAGTGAAACGTGAGTAACAGGCTGCAGAGATGGCGTATATAGGCAAGATTAGCATGTTTGACAGCTCCAGGAAAGACTGGAACATGTATGTTGAAAGACTGCAACAGTACTTTGTGGCAAATTACATACCGAATGATAAACATGTCCCTGTGGTACTGAGTGCCATGGGTGCAAAAAACATATAGCCTCCTACATAATTTGACTGCCTCAGACAGACATGCTGACAAGTTTTAATGAGCTCATCCATGTGATGCTGGACCACTTGTCACAGTAGCCATTACTTATTGTGGAGCATTTCAGATTCTGCAGACACAACCAGTACAAAGGAGAGACAATCGAGGCTTACATGGTGGGGTTTAAAAAGTTATCAGAACACTGTCAGTTTGGTAATGGTTTAAACAATGCATTATGGAATCGTTTGGTATGTGGAATCCTACAAAAGAGAATCCATAAGAGACTGCTAAACAAAGCAGAATTAACATTTGGGCAGTAATGGGCAGTAACAAGTGAGCAGTAGTGATTGCGATCTTGATGCATACTGTAGCTAAAGATGCACTTGAGCTACAAGGCAGAGTTAAAAGCAGGAGTGTAAATAAACTGAAGCTTTGCTATCGTTTTGGACGCAGATCCCATGTTCCCTCTCAGTGCTAATCCAAGAATGAGGAATGCAGACAAATGCCACAATATGGGCCATATTCAGAGTTTCCGGTATTGAAAAGGCAAAGATGAGCACAAAAGAGAAAATTTACTAGTGAAATGAAAACAGATAAAAAGAGATAGTCACATCTGACACAATTTCGACACACTTTAGCCCATCCCTTCCAGTGAAGCTTGTGTGCGATGCCTTCCCATATCGCATTGGAGTGGTGATATCATTCATTATGGAAGCTGGCAGTACGAGGCCTTTAGGATGTGCTTCATGGTTCCTGTCTGCAGGTGAAAAGAATTATGCCTAGATTGACAGGGAGGCATTAAGTCTTGTGTGAGGTGTCAAAAGATTTAAACAATACCTGTTTGCAAGGGGATTTACTCTGGTCACAGACCACCAGCCACTGACCTCGAATTTCAGCCCACAGAAGGGTATCCCTGCTACAGCAGCTGCCCAGATGTAACGATGGTCATTGTTTTTGGGTGGGCAAGATACAAGATTGAGTATAAATGCACCATATCCCATGCCAACACAGATGAACTGTCTCGCGTTCTACTGGAGACAGTAGAGGATCAGCACGGAGAGTAAGGAGCACTTGATATGTTCTCACTCAGTCAGATTGTAAGTGTGCCTGTCACAGCTGACATGGTGAAAGGAAAAAACCAAGCATGATAAGATCCTGTCACAAGTGCATGTGGCAACAAAGAACAGCTGAAGAGACAAACACAAATCCCTGCTGGCTCAATATTACCCAGGATGAGACGAAATCACCTTAAATGCTGGTTGTGTGATATGGGGGTTGAGGACTATCATACCCAATAAATTACGACCCAGGGTGCTACAGGTACATCATAAAGGCCATTTAAGTATTGTGAAAATGAAGGCACTAGCTAGAAGTTTTGTGTGGTGGCTGTTGATCAACCAGGAGATAGAGCAGCTAGTGATGCAATGCACTGGCTGCCAGGTGGTTCAGAATGAACCTGAATGTGCAACACTTCACCCATGGGAATGGTATGCATCATCATGGCAACTGGTCCATGTCGACTTTCCCAGATCATTCATGGGGTAAATTTTCTGGTGGTGGTTGGCATGTTCCAAATGGCCAGAGGTCTTCACTATGAGCTCTATCACATCCACTCACACCATCTATGTACCGAGAGAGCTTTTTACCAGAACTGGAGTGCCACAGGAATTATTCAGTGATAATGCCCAGAGTTCACTGCCACTGATTTCCAGACATTCCTCTGCAGAAATGGCATTCAGCATATTACATCTGCTCCATGTGACCCTGCAACTAACGGGCTTGCTGAGCGTTATGTGCAAAGCCTGAAATGAGCACTCAAAGCTATGAAATATGAAAAACGTACACTTCAGAAAAAGTTGTCCAACTTCTTGTTTTGGACAGACTCCAGCTATGTTTTTCATGGGATGCCCTCTTTGATTGGACCTGGTACAGCCAAACCTTCAACAGACAATCCAAAACAGACAATCCAAACTGGGCCATAAGGCAGTGGACAAACTCCACATGCAGCTTTACCATCGGACAGACAGTTCTTGCAAAGAGCTACAGGGTTGACAACAAATGAGTCTCAGTCAAAGAACAGACTGGGCCCCTGTCCTACAAAGTTGGGATTTCCCGAGGTGTCCTTTGGTGGCGCAATGGTGATCAGTTGAGGAAATCTGGGCTGAATAGTGAAGAGAAGCAGTCCATACTGTCAAAATAATGCTCAGGATGACCTCAGAATGAGGAGCCGGAAGAGTAACTGTGTAGTGGAAGTGTGTGTGGTGCACATTCATTTCTCATCTGCCATTTAGTCGGCAACACTCAGAAGCACCACATATGACCGCGAAACACTGTGGAAGTGTACAAAACTCTGAATGCAAAAAAATGCTGTTACACAAGAAGACCAGTTAGCTGTGTCAGACCGAGTTAAACTATTAACAAGAGCATGTTAAGAGTTTGAGTTTTATTAGACGAAGTGGATGGATGTGAACTTAGATGTTACTTTTACCTTTTCGGCGTGATGAACGCGGCCTGAGTCTCGCGCACGGCTGCGGGCTGTGCGAGACTATCGCACGTGCCGAACAGCGGAGCTGTGCGCGAGACTCCTCTTTCTCCAGAGTCACGATGTAAGTGTTAAGAGCCATTTTTAACATAAAAATAGATATTTGTAATTAAACTTGCAGCTGTCTGTAATGTTTGTACTTTACTGTTGAAACGAGATTTAAATGTTTCATTTAAATCGTTCGCTTAGCTTCGCGGGTACAAAATGTGAACTCACATCACCAATAGAACTGTATTGCAAACATAAAGTTACTGGTGAAGAAAAAATGAGGCAATGTCACCTGGTCTATTACCAACTGAATCCACGAAAACGGTGTCGAAGAACAAGTTGGAAGCGACCCTCGAACCACAATATTTAGCTATTTTGTTTAAACTCGCGGCGCAGTGTTTCTGTTTTATTTTGTTATGGAAGTAACACAGATTTGGCACTGCTGTTGATGACGTCACACAGCAGATAAATGATCTGATCATCAGTCTCCTCACGCTGTAACTTGGTCAGGTTTGTGTGTTCCTGACAAGACATGTTTTCAGTGCACCAATATTTCACTTTCCATATATTCCATCCATACAGTGTTGAAGCCATAGCTTCTCAACACCATTACTACTTATTTTCCTGTTTCTTCCTTTTGTAACAAAAAGAGTTCTTTGCCGTATTATAATTATTTCTGTGTTAATGGTCTACTCTTAGGGTGTCTTCCATTAAATGACTTCCATTAAATATTTTGTGTGCTCTTTGTACAGGCCGTTCAATTCAGTTTCTCTGAAAATGTATTTTTTATAGGCTCCTTTTTCACACAGTGACACAGACCACTGAACAAAAAGATCAAGAAATAAAGGAGAAATATAACAAATATAATGTTAGCCTATAGATAAAAGGTTAGCAGTACATGTAATGCCTATAAAAAATATACTAGCTAGAGAACCTATAAAGAAATTGTTGGTGTGTTTCAGCTGCCTGCCTGTTTGTAGAAGAACAAAGAAGTGGAAAAGTGTAGAACATGTTTTACACACAGATCTTCACGTCAAAGCGTGGACCCCTGGCCAAGATCTGGCTGGCGGCACATTGGGAAAAGAAGATCACAAAGACGCATGTGTTTGAGTGCAACCTGGAGGCAACGATCATGGATATCATCTCACCACAGGTGGTCTAAGGCTTTTTGTGTTATTTTGCAGAACAGCTGATCAACACCAGGTTCCTTGTGTGTAAGAAATTAGTCAAACAAGAAACAAACAAACCCAAGCTTTCCAATTCTACTTTACTTTTACTGTCATTTACTGCACAGCCAAAAGTTCAACATAAGTTACACCCACAGATGGACAGGAATCAAAATAGTGATTGAAAATTTCTGGGCATTAAAGCACTTTTTATGAGATGTGAAAACGTAACACATCTGGTAGTGGACCAGACCAGTGAGCATTCATTACCATTTACTCTGTCCAGTGAAAACAGGAATATGAAGAGGTAGTCCCACCCTACTTCCTAGCGGGAATCTAAACAAAAGAGTAATTCAAAAATAGTAACAGAGTGAAGTAGAAATTCAAGCTATTTGCAACACTGACCACAGCAAGCTGTTCAAGGTAAAAAGTCTCACTAGATCTGCAGAAAAAGATGCTCATCCTCCCCCTATGGAATGTGAAAAGGATCATTGTAATAGATATGACAATTCCTTGTCACATATAATTTCTTCCACACTTTGAACATTATTTATAGAGCAGAGAATGTACTGACAGATTTTTATATCTATGCCTGCTAAATGTATTATTTGACACCATTGGCAGCTCAAGATCGGTCTGAGGATATCTGGTCACCTGCTCCTCGGCGTGGTACGGATCTACTCACAGAAAACCAAGTATCTCCTGGCCGACTGCAATGAAGCTGTCTTAAAAATCAGAGTTGCCTTTCGTCCAGGTTCTGTTTGCCCAGCATAATGGAGCAATTTCACAGTTATTTTTAAATTGTTATTCTTTCTGTTTATCATTTTTATTTCGTTTTTGGGCTCATTCATTCAAAGTTTACAATTGTTCTGTCAGCCTACATGCAAATTCCACATTCTCATAAAAATGGGTTGACTTAACACTTTTGTCCAACTTGTACAGTTTACATTGTATGACTTAAAATTTTATGTTACTGTTTGTGATTTACAGATTTATATAGCTTGTTAACTTTACTGGAGCAATTCGGCAAAAGCAACTTGATCAAGAATACTACAGCACAGAGTGGGACTCTAGCGTAGTTTAGTTCAATCCATTTTTATAGACCACTTCTTGTCACACAGTGCACTGAACAACAGATTAAAACATGTCATTTTGATCACTCTGTGACATGCCGCAATCTTACTTGAGCTACAGTTAAACTAACATGATGTGTGGAGTTTAAGTGACTGTAGTAACCTATGAACCTATGAAATTAGCTCCCTACATTACCCTAATCTTAGCGATGTAGAGCCCAGAGAGTCCCCATGGACACCACTCACATCCCAGCTCTCCCATTTCAGGCCTGACTGACCTGCCCAGTGAGAACACAGAGGCTGCATTCAAAGCCATTACCTTGCCCGAAAACTTCGCTGACTTTGAGCTGCAGCTTCCAGACGTCAGGTTACCAAAGAAGTGTCTTTTTTGTGTCTTTGGCTCCCACATCCACTGTGTACCAATGATAAAACTGCCCTAATTATTCCTTCCATCCATCCATCCATCCATTATCATTACAGCTCGTTCAGTGCAGGGTCATAATATCTGGACCCTCTCCCAAAAGAATAGGGAGCAATGCAAGGTGCACCCTGGGTAGAAAACCAGTCCAACACAGGGCAATTACACATATACTGAAGGTGATTTGTAATCAGTTCATTTGAGAAATTTTTCTTTAGACTTTGAGAAAACCTATGCGAGCCTGGAAACAACATAAAAATTCTCCACAAACTGAATTGGATTTGAAGTCATATCCAAATTTAGCTGCGGAACTGTGTGTCACAAGCACTGCCACTCCATCTCTTAATTTATGTTATTGCTGTCGTCATTATCATCATCATTTTGTTTAAGAATAACATCACATTATTTAAATAACCAACTGAAGCATTTGGAGGTACAACTCCAGGGCCTGATAGGCAGTTTCTGACAGCCTGTTTTAGGGAACTGAAGGCATCAGTCTAGCAGCTGTTCCTTCTTTGTCCCCTGCTTGACCCTCATTTGTCTCCTTGTTTTCAGCACTATAGAGGTAGTAGATCACTTCATGCTGAATCAGTGCAGGAGTGAGGACATCACCCTGAAGGAGGACTATGGAGACAGCCGTCTTGTGCTGGAATCTGATTTTGGTAAGTAAAAGTGATGCTTTGACTAGGTTTTGATTGTACAAAGTGAAATATATTTTGATAAGGATGGCAACTCGTTATGTTAGGGCCACAGTCTTGTCTTTTTAGGCTTTGTGACTTCAACCTCTATGAGCTCTCCAGTTTAAAACAACTTTCTTCCTTTGCTAGTTGCTTTGTGTCACAGAAGCAACATCAGAGTGTACATATCACTATGATTCACTTGGCAAAACCTCTATTTTCTAGTCTCTTCTTTCCTTCTGTCCCTCCTTCTGTCCATCACTCTCTCTCACTGTCTCTCACTTTTCCATCTCTAATCTTCCTATCCTTTTGTCCCCTACTCTGTCCCTGTGTTTTCTAGGAAACAATACCAGTTTGCAGGAAGGGAGCTTCCACAGCTTGACCTCACATGCAGATGGCTTTGGAGATGATGGGGGCATCTTTGACTTCCTGGGTAATGCTTTTGAGAAGTGTGATCCTGAGCTCAGTGTAACTCATTGAAACATCACCCAGCAATGCTTTCATGTTATTGTGCCCTTGTCAGATTTCATGGAATCTTTTGGGAAGGATGCTGTTCCCTCTACTGGTGGTTCAAGGCATAACGTCCCACTGACCCCACCTCCAACAGCGGAGAAAGAAGGTTATAGGTTTATTTAATTCTCTCCATAGATTACACTGGCACGTTTTGAGGGGCAGCCTAACTTTAACACTCACAGGAGCTGTCCTGCACTGAGAGGAAGTCGATGGGGTTTTGGAACAGTAATGTGGTTAGGTTAGTCCTGAATGCCCTCGGCTAGAGTGAAATGCAGTGCTCTCCCCTTTTAAGACAACAGCATACAGTCAGCCAAGCTGCAGTTTGATCTACCAGTGGGAGCACACTAATGTTATGTTCAACAGTGGAAACACTGCAAGCTTAATTCCTCAAAGCTTTCCATCTCTCAACCTGAACAACTTTGGTTTGAAATATACTTTACGTGCATGGCTATGCATATATATGTTTGGCTTTAAAAGGTGATGATTGGGAAATGCTCCCAGCAGAGTATGTGGAGACGACATCTTGGCCTGATGGGTCGAATGGGCTCCCAGCCTTAGATGAAACAACACTAGTGGAAAATACGGAGGAGGCATTTGCACTTGAGCCTGTGTCCATAGCGCGTGAGTATACCGTCGATGGCTGCAAGGCAGCACACCCTCCCACACAACCTGCTGCATACCATCAGGACGGTCCAAATCCCATTGTTTACGGACCTCATCATGCTCCTACACTCACACCTACACTCTGTCCAATAATTAAACTCTTTCTTTTGAAAGACTTCATGACGCCTTGCATAAACATGTAAAACAATTAAGCGCAGTAGTTTCTGCCCTTCTAGATATTACAGATGGGTGGAATTAGAGATTAAGTCACGTGGTTTAATTCATGATTGATCCATGTGGTTTATGCAAGTGGTTTTAATTAGCACTTGTGGCCATTCCAGTTAATTTGTGGGAAAGATTTAAATTAGTACCTGTGGTAAGTGGTCTTATATTAGGAGTTTGGCTAGCTCACATTTTTAATAGTTGGGTGCTTATATTGTGTCACTCAGCCACTTGGGAAAAGAAGAGGAGTAAGAGGAAAAGACGGCTACTGGTGGACCAAGAGAAGGATCTCTCTAATGAAGCCATTATGAAGCAACTTGAGGATTACTCCGAGCTGGAGGCACCACTAGACATGGCTCCACCCACCCGTCAGCTATTGGAGTGGAAGGACACTGGAGGGGTACACTGGCTCTTCTGCCACAGCTGTGTTCCTCTCATACACCCACAGTTGCAACAGGTACTGCTCACCTGTCCACAGGAGATATGTGTCTTGCATTTCCCACAGTGTACCTCTGTATTTATATCCATATACATAGCCTGAGTTACTGTATGCTGTTAGCTATGAGGCTGGATGCTGCAGAGCATCACAGGTAAGAAACTATCCTAAGAAACTGCCTTCACAGTTGTTCCCCAGAGACATGTTTCTAAGGAGGTGGAGGAACATCAGTGAAGTTGAGAACCTGGACCCCGAGGAGATGAGGGAGCAGCAGGAAGGTGTGATACTATCATATTTGTCGTAACCATTTGCAGTTTTATGTGTCTTTTTTATTATTTAAACTATACTGTTGGATCACTATGCAGTTTATTATTATGTATGACATTGTTTCATGCATGAAGTAATCTGAAAAATAATACAGCAATTGTGTAAAGTGGAAAAAAGTAAAATTGGAGTTTGACAATTGAGCAAATACAGAATATAGGTTCACTTGCCCCTAGCAGTTTCTGGTCTGCTTATTGCTGTCCCCACCTTCCCCTGTCCGGCATAGGCGATGGTGAGGTCATCTCCATGGCCCAGGAACACCCCAGCCTCCTGGCACATCAACTAGACTTCAAGGTCACTAAGCACAACACTGAGCACACCTCTGTCAGGCACCCTGTGGAGCACAAGGTGCCTCTGTCGGACCGTGACATTTTTGATGTGAGTGCTACCTCTCCCATGTAGCTTTACTGTAGTATTGGATTCTTAACTCTTAATAACTGAAAAAGGACTGAGAAAACACTCAGCTTTTTGTACTCTCTGGACAACAATTACAGCAGAACATATGCACCCAGAAACACGCTCTTCTCCCCCAATCTGCAGGGGAGTGATTGGGTGGAAGTTGCCTTCCCAAACCCACAATTTGAAGAGATTCCAGCTGCACAAAGTGGGAGTGAGGTACTCTAACACTTGGCCTTGTTGTGAGGGACCTGGATACACATACAGATACATACACTTCCCAAAGCAAGGGATCTGGCATTAGACTACACCACAAACCAGTACTGGATAGTGTGTGAGGGGCTTTTTCCAGATTTTCTAATACTTCAAACACCTTTTACGATATATGCACTGTTCTTATATCATGTTTTTTGCCTTGTATTAATCTGACTACCTGGGACAAAGACATCACCTAAATAAACAATAATTGTAATATGATTTTCTTGTGATTTACCTGCTACAGATTCTAACTGACATAATGAGTAGAGTGTATCCCTGCATGTTGTGCTGTGCAGTTTAGTTTTTTGCCATAATCTGTGTTTGTTATGTTTATGACAGCACCTCCTGGACAGTCCAGATCTGGAAGAGAAAAAGATGAACAATAGAGTACAGAATCTCCTTCACGCCCTCAAAGTGAGAGCGCCAAAGCCATTCACCCCCCTTCTCTTTCACAGTGAGGAATACCCCAGTGAGGGCTTCTGGTCCCAGGTTCAAAAGTGGCCTCATGCAGTTCACAAATAAAAGGGAGGAATAAATATATCACCACCATTTTAAGCAGGAATGTTTTGATTCTGGTCAAGCTGAGGACTCAAGGAATGTGGATTATTTGTACATAATATTTATTCTTCTTTTCTCCTTTATTTCCCAACCCTTCAGTACTGCCTGCTAGTGTACTGTACTGTTTACCACAGTGAATAACCTGAATCCGTATAATCGAGGATGCAATTCCTCAAGTCCCAGAGCCAGGAAGTGCCTGTTTCAGGAAGGCACAGCTCTACCACATCTTTGTGGTGGTCAGCAGTATCATTAAAAAAGTGATTCTCCCAGAAATCCTTGGGGTCTCTTGAGGACAAGTATTTCAGGATAAATTAAATTAAGGGTTGCTGAGGCAGCAAGAGAGGGAAAAAGTTAACCAAAGTCATATCACTTTATTAGAAGTGTTCTGTGAACAATCTCTGGCACCAGGTAGTCCATTTTTCTAGTGTGTGATCTCAAATAAAATAATTTTACACTTTTTCCCAACTTGGAAGAGGAACTGCAAAGGTTGCTTGGGCAGATGACTTGCTGTGGGTCCCTCTGTGAGACACACAACACAAGTACACCTTGTGTTCTTCCTCCAACAGAAACAGAAACAGAGGGGCAGCTCCAGGTTCCACTTGCATGAGCTCTGCCAGGGCAACAGCAGCACCCACCTCGCCACCACCTTCTTCTGCCTGCTGGTGCTGCACAAACAAGGAATGGTGGAGCTGCAGCAGGAAGTGGCCTATGGGGATATCATTGCCACACCAGGACTGCACTTCCCACAGCAATAGGCCCAGGAGGTACAGGCTGGTATTGCCGCATCTTTAAATCCAGCTGTTACAGTGTTCAGCTATGCATGTGTCCCCATTGTCTTTCTTTCATATGTACCAAAGACACTGAAATTCACTCAGCTGTCTTTTCAGTGTTACACTGCAATGAAATCTATTAGTTATAGTGTAGAACTGGTACTAGTGCAACACTTTCATGGTAACATATGAATAGTATCAGTTGACACTGGTGTGTCAGAACATTAATGGAACTTTTTGTGTTCTTCAATCTTGCATTATAAACTTCAGTGTTTTTTTAAATTATTTAATAAACCAAGTTAATATTTGAACTCCTGCTGTGTAAATTCATGTATATCATTTTCACATTTATATTAAAGGTTGAGCCTCCTGTAGGAAGCACTGATGGTAAAACACAGGATGTTTACAATTTTTCAAACAGGCACTTCCACAAGGTAGAGGATCTAATGAAGAGATCATAAGAGATGTATAGTACGTAGCCAAAAGTGTGTGGACACATTAACACCAAACCCCAATGTGCTTGTTAAGCATTTAATTTCAAAACCGTGGGCATTAATATGGTGTTTGTCCCCCCTTTGCTGCCTCCACTCTCCTGGGAAGGTTTTCCATTTTGGAACATGGCTGCAGGGATTTGATCCCATTCAGACACAAAGAGCAGCAGTGAGATCAGGTACTGATATTGGTTGATAGGGTCTGGCTAACAGTCAGTGTTCTAGTTCATCCCGGAAGTGTTGGATGAGGTATAGGTCTGGGCTCTGCAGGCCAGTCAGGTTTTTCCATACCAGACTCAGAGAACCATTTCTTTATAGCCCTCACTTTGTGCTCAGGAACACTATGATGCTGCAGCAGAAAAGGTCCTTCCTCCCCAAATCTGTTGCCACAAATTTGGAAGCTCGTTGTCCTCTAGAACATCACTATATGCTGTAGCATTGATTTTCCTTCACTGAAATATAGGGGCCCAAACCAGGAAAAACAGCCCCCGACCATCATTCCTCCACCACCAAACTTTACAGTTGGCACTATACATGCAGACAGGTAGCGTCTCCTGACATCTGCCAAATCCAGATTTTTTCATCACGCTGCCAAATGGTGAAGCGTGACTCATCACTCCAGAGAATGTAGTTCCACTGCACCAGAGTTCAATGGCAGGGGCTTTACACCACTCCAGCCAACACTCAACATTCCACTTCGTGATTTTAGGTGCTCAGCCATAGAAACCCAGTTTATGAAGCTCAAGATGGTGCTCTCTAGGCTTCCCAGGGTGCTCTGGGGAATGTGAGATGTTACTCTGTCTAAAAAGCTTCTTTTTAGACTGTGCTGTATGAGTGAAGGCCTTCCCCTGCTGATTCCCTAGAGAGGTAAAACCCCTCTTATGTTTCAAGTCTTTCACCTTGTTGAAGAAGGAGGAGGTACACTTTTCTTTCTCCTCTACCTCCCTAACTCTGGCACTAAACAAAAAAGGTCTGACCTGCTGCTCATACAGCTGCCTTAAATTTCTGCCTTTATTCCTGCAGGCCTATCAAGGTCAAAAACCCATCTGTTTTTAGGGCAGATATATATTCCCTGGAGCTCCTCCTTTAGCTCAGCCATGACCTGCTGATGCAAAACTGCCTTCCTTGATATAATAACTGACACTGAAGGGTCTTGGCCTTGCCCCCGCAGCATTCTGCTAATATAGAGTAAAAATCCACAGGCTCTTGCAACAAAGAAAACTGTCATAAAACATGTCTAGCCCTGGAGCACGTCCAAATTGAGCTTCCTGTAACCCCGTCCATGGTTTGGGTCCACAGTGAAGGTCATGATCTGTAGGCCATTAAAGGAACAAGCGTATGTCTTTAAAACAACAGAGGAAGATGCTAAAAGGTAATATCCTTTATAAAGGTGACTCAAACTGGGAAGACCTCCGCTGCTACAGCATTCTTTCACCAAAAGTGTGTTGTGTGATTCATCTTCATGGAGGAAGTAGCCGTCTGGGTGTTCCTCCCCAGGTTGTTCAACCTAGGCAGCAGATGTCCCGCTTTTGCAGATGAGGCCACCGCCATTGTTTTTGCCATGGTGTCCATATCCTGCTCTTTCAGTTGCCTTTGGCACAGCGAGTCTGGCAGTGAACGTCTCTTCAGTCCGCCAAAGTTCTTCCTCCAAAGAGCTGTTCCGAGTTGGGGGCTCTTCTAGGGTTCCAGTCTCCTGTTTCCCCAGAGTAGATGCTGTCACCTGCCTCCTCGCCAACATTTTTGTCACCGGCCTCATTGGCACCGGAGGCATCTTTGTGTCCCTTGCTTCCACCATCATCCTCGTCGCCACCAAACTCCCTACTGACATCTTCAGAGAAGAAATCATTATGCCCAAGTGTAGCGTTTGAAAGGGCTTAACTGCTGCAAATACCCTTAAAGTTGCTATGGAAAAGTGCTATCTTAGGGGGCCTCCAGTTGCAGTTGCACACTTTGCTCTTAGCCAAAAGGAGAAGAAGCAGTAATGGACAGTTACCAGGTTTACCATTTACCTTACTGTACTTTGCTGTTCAGGGCAGTGGCCTGTGTATAGAGGCAGTGCCGAACCTGCGTTACACTGGTAGTTCCTGGTCCTTATGAACGTGCTGTTCGGAGCCGCTTTAAGGTCTGGCTTTATTTGTGTTCTCTGTCTCTTTAAGAAGCTCAAGCGTACAGTAGGNTGAACGTGCTGTTCGGAGCCGCTTTAAGGTCTGGCTTTATTTGTGTTCTCTGTCTCTTTAAGAAGCTCAAGCGTACAGTAGGAACGACGCATCCGTGCGGCGACACCTCGCAAACACACACACACACACACACACACACACACACCTACCTGTGACCTCGGGGGCGGTGCTGCGGCTTCGAGGGGGACGTGCCTGGCGGAACGCGGCGTTGTGTCAGTGTGTCGTGCTTGTGGCTGTGGGCGGATGCTGAGGGTACTGGACCGACCGGTACGGGGTGAAACGCATGGTGTTAACGGGGGGTGTCCACCCGCTTGCTCGCTCCCTGAACGAGCTCTGCTAAGGTCCGTGCGGACGCGGTACAGGGGCGCGCAGCGCGTGGCCGTCGACCAACATCACAATTGGCGCCCAGGTGAGTTTGGCCCGTGCTATCGTGTTCGTGTGCGAAGCGCGCTGGGATGTGATGTTTTGCCGCGTTGTGATGGTGGCTGTTTTCCGCGGCACGTTTGCCGTGTTTGTCGGCGTCCCCGTTCACCACCTGGCGCGCTGTGCTCGTCCGCGATCCGTGTTGGTATCACGGGCTTATTTACGGTGGAGTCGTTAACTGTTTTCTGGCAAAGGTTCTGGATCCAAACTCGGTCCAGTCTCAGTCGCTCTCCGTTTTAACAAGATTTATCTGTACTGCTGATTCAAGATGACCCCCCCCCCCCAAGACTGCCCTCTTCCCAGTGTCTGCAGCAGCTGCCTTCTCCTTTCCACTTTTCGTTCTTGTCCACCTCTCTGCTGCAGCTGACACCATCAGCAACCACACCCTTGAAACTGGCTGGAAGATTTTGGTATCTACCATCATCACTGGATTTATATGACCTTAACCTCTCACACAGATCTCACCAGGTAGTTCCCTTTCTGGCTTGCAGACTCTCAGCAGGTTCTCCATTTACACTGCTTCCTTTGGATTTGTCATGTCTGTCTTCTGTCACTGCTGTGCAGACTATACAAAGCAGTCGCTCTCTTCCTCCATTTGACATAAACATGTCGCCATCTACACCTCAGTTGCTCCAATACTGACATCCTCCATCTCCCAGGAGCTCCATCCACCTGTCGGGAACTCTCTACCAAACCGGGAGGTTTTACTCATTTTATCTGCATCATCCAGTCAGAGCCCAGGAGTAACGATCAGCTCAAATCTCTGCTTTTCCCTCTTCATTGAAGTTTAAACACAGCCCTGCAGATACATCCTGTGCAACATCTGGAGGATCTGTAATTAATTACTGCTTCGGGCCATGTTGATGTCCCCCCTGGGGTGTCAGGGGGCACTGCATGTGTAGGTGTTGGTGTCGGTGGATTCCTGCAGACCAGTCACTGCAGCAGAGGGGCTGCTGGTCAGTATCAGATGAAATGCCCTGTTCCCCTCTACCTGATGTTTGTATCAAGGTTACTCTTCCCCTGTTTCATTCACAGACGTCCAAAGTGTCTCTGCCACAAAATAGAAAAGGGGGTTTAAAAAAATCTTTTGTTCTTTGCAGCCAACCTGACATTCCACCTCATCCCATCGAAAAGCATCAGTCGGTCTGAAAAATCTTGCTTTCTGTTCCAATCCAAGACCCAGTGGATTTCATCACAACGGATTTCTCACAAAGACACTCTGATAGAGGATTAAATGAGCCATGAATAAGCAAATTGATCATGGGTGTCTGCAAGACTGAGGGGTCCCACTGCTCCAAGGCAGGGCACCAGATGGACAGACAGCTGCTGCCTCCTGCAGGTTGTCCCTTCTGGCTCCATGGTGCATTTTCCCTGGCATATCTTCCTGTTCAGAAGGAAGGAGAAAATCTCCAAGAGCTCGATACAGGGAGAATGTTATGGAAATGGTAGGATTTTGGGAGTCCTTTGCAGGATCAAATCCTGGATCAAATCAAATAACACCTTACTGCACTTCCATGTGATGCCTGTGATGTGCTGCGTGTTTGTGTGGTGTGTGTGTGTGATGTGTGTTAGGAAGCAGCAGTAACAAACATAGTTTAACTGTACCACAGTCACAGGTTTGCACAACAGGCAGCATCTGTTGTACCTTTGAAGAGGTGCAGGCGATGCCATAGTACCAGAGGGACAGTGATGACTGATGTTCTCCACCTTCTTCTCCCTGTGATCTCTATCATGTAAGAATCTCATCGGGGGTCCTACTGTAGTTCTTTAGGAAGAGGGGTCAGCAGGTTGTGTGTTTAGAGCTGACACTTTGCAGTTGGATGATTACATGCCCCAAAACGTCCATTTACAGACTCTGTTTGTGTGAAATTTCACTGTAATGGCTCTTGGCTTTTGATATCCAATTTCTTTCAGCTCCTGGGATGAAAAACAAGTAAAACAAACTTATCCAAAGTGAGTTGAAAAAAAAAATGGGAAAAGTCAGACCATGCATTAATGAAATGGAAGTGCAGTAATGTACCATAGTTGGTGCTCGTGTAGCATCAGCTTCTTTCCAGCTCCTTTCTTTATTTATAAAAGCAGAGAAAACAGAGGTGCTGCAGAAACAAAGTGCAATCCAGTGAAATGAGGCCAAAAAGATAGAAAAGCTTGTGAAAAAAATGAAAGGCATAGGCCAGAAAAGCACATAGAATAGAAGCAACGTAGTAATAGTTATTTAAAGAATGGAAAAAGGCGAGCATCTTAGTGAGATCAGTCTGGCTGTGTACATGTCCCCATCTATTATTCCCACTCCTCCACCCACCTTACAATCAGCTGTTTCTCTCTTTGCTCAGTGAGCACAGTTTCACATCATTACAGCCAATTGTCTTATTAAAAATTGTCTGCACTTCTTTTTAATAAATATCATTGTTTTTGTTGTCTACTGGAGAGAAGGAAAATAGACTTTCTGAAATTTACTGCCTAGAAATACACGTATTGATGATTGTGACAAACACACAGTTTTGTTGGACAAGAGGAAATGCACTGTAGCTTTCATTCCTCAGAATGAGGAATTCTCATTCCTCATTCTGAGGAATGAAGGAATGAGGAATGAATTCATGCAGAATTTAGACGGGTTCGGTGAGGCCTTGGGGATGAGGGAGTGTGACCTCTAGGTGGGGTCTCCCATCCTTCTCTGTCTGGACAGATATCTTCCTGCTATGAGCACAGGGCTTGTGGCTTATTTCAGTTTTGGCTTCAGGGAAACAGGTAGCTTAATGTACAAAGTCCACAGTGTAAGTCACCTTGGAGAAAAGTGTCAGGTAAATGAGTAAATACTAAAATCCCCTACTGCATAGGTTGGCAGAACTGTAGAAAAGTCCTGGTACACAGCAACATATTTTGTACATTTTATGTAAGAAAAGTTCTTTGTTACTGATCACTCAGTGACTGTTTTAGTGCACTGAACCAGTGACTGGTTGTGGAGATCGAGTCCTGTGTGGCAGTTAGCAGGATCTGTTTCATGAGGAATATAGTGGTGGTTAGAGGACTGTGGCCAGCATGGGGGGTAATGGTTGATGCAGCTGTGTTAAATTCATTGGCCAACCCCTGTTTTTGTGTGTCTCTGTGATTCTAGTGACCGTGGAACTAAAACTTCACACCATTAGAGAGGAAGAGAGGCCTTCCCCATGTCTACTGCTGCCAACCAGAGGGTTTCCTCAACATCACACAGGTAACCCCCATTTCCGTAAACTTGTTTTATTTGTAATATTACCAGCAAACTCCATACAAAGAAAGTGTCAGTACTGTAGCAGTCTGTAAATCTTTGTGTAGTAAAGTAAAAAAACGCCTGTAAACAAACAATAAAGAAGCATGACTGTAATGTGAGGTGTAAGGAGAGGAGTACAGTGGTCACAATATTATTCACATGTATTGCAAACATAAGAACCCATAGTGAGCCAACTTGCGGCCACCTAGACCAACACAGGCCGACTGTAGGCCAGCATGTACCAGCGTGGCATCATTCCGAGCTTTGAAAAGTTAGGAGCCAGTGGCTCCTAAGCAGAAATATTTGGGAGCCGTTTTCTGTTTTTCCTTGGCATAATGTTTGCACGTTTACAAGCAATTTAAAAAGCAGTATTGGGTCCTAAAATAAAATATACCAGAAACTAACTGTTAGGCCTGCAGAAACCTCTCTGAGCTATGTAACATTATCTCTGTACCACAGTTCGTGATGCTACCAGTGTCATTTTCTTTCCAATATTCCTTTAGTGTTTGTAGAGCTCTGAATTCAGCTGTGCATGCAGTGTAGTTGTCACCTGTCTAACACACAACCATCTTTTCCATCAACGACATTTGTGAAGTGAATAGTGTAACCCCATATCCTTTGTTGAATTGTATTTCTCTCACTTCTTTCTCATGTTTTTCCCAAGCATGAGACACAGCACAGGCTGAGGAGACATGTCCACTCTTTATCATAGTCACACACATTTTTGTTTTCAACTTTCACTCAGTTTTCTCAACATCCTTTTTTTAATGACTTGTACCTTTGACAAAGTGGTCTTGCTATTTCCTGTGCAGCTGTAGAGCAGAAGTCACAGTACATTGTTGAGGGCGCTGGGGACTGTTTCTGTCCCACCTCAACCAGGCAAATTGCCGAAGCCATGATATCTTGAACTGGCATTTAGGTGGTTTAGGGATGTAACTGTGAAATGGCTGTCATGGTGTCTGCTCATCTGTCAGCTCTGGCTTGCTCACTCAGTACCGATGCGGATCTAAAGCTCTACATAGATGGTGATGTTGAAAAAAGGGTGAATTTTTTTTTGTTTTCCACTGTAAAACAAGTAAGATTAGGGGATAAAAACTTGCTAATTTTACATCATCGTGACTGGAAAGATTATTTTGGAATTGTAAAATAAATGAAACGTGATGCTTCATATCACGTTAACATCAAATGATGGCACTGTACAGCAAACAAGAAAAGGCCGATTTGGGAGAAACTCACACTGGTAGGAAACTTATAGCTGTACTTTTGATCAGTTGACACATGGCAAGTAGACAAAAATGATAAAAAATGATTTTTAGTTTTGGCCAAATTTGCGACCGTTATGCTGTAGTCTGAAGCTCAGATATGGGCCAACTGAAGGTCAACGTGGAAAAACAGGGGCTAACAGTAGATCAACATGAGTTGGCATAGGGTATAGGACAACTTTGGGCCAAGATGGATGGCAAGATTTTAGGGAAACTAGCTGAGGATGTAGACCACCACACCTAAAGAAGTTATCACCATTGTATTCTGTTTTGTAGCAGAATCAGCAACCTTTCACCATTTTCCTTCTTAATTGTTTGCTTGTTTTTCTTTCTCTTACTGTTCCTCTCTGTCCTCCCATGTCTGTGTGTCCCACATCTGTGTCCTTCAAAAGCAGCATCTATTAGCAAACCTCAGCTAAGCAACTCTTTTTGTTGGGAGCCACTAATACTGAACCATAGCCTAACATCTCTTGTAAAAAATGCTTACAAATTAAAAGCCTTCTTTCAGTTATGGAGACCCAGAGGAGTATGATGGGCAAAGTTTGTTATTCATTATTCATCATCCTCTGTTCTACAGTTTTAGAAGCATTTTCTCTGTGTTCTTATTGCAGTCATGGGTAATTTAAAATAGGTTTAATATTTTCACATTTAATATCAGGTTGGAAATTTTGAATTTTTACACTTAGCCACAGTTGAGATGGAGCAGTTCTTCCTATTGTCCACTTCCTGCAGTGACCCTTTCTGTGTACATCAGCTTTGACTATTGCAGGTTTGTGGAGCTTGAATCCTCTCCCACAGACGCTGCCTACATGGTGTCGATGCGTCCGAGCTGCAGCACTCTGTCCCCACAGTCACTGGATCGCAACTATCGGTTAGTGTCCCATTACCCAGCCGCTTAGTCTCATGCACCTACACACCTCCAGACATTCTGGCAATTTTGAATCACTCAGTAAATGATAATGCTGTGGAGCAAAATTTTATGTATGAAATATGTATATTTCGTGATATTGTAGGTATTGATCCAAGAGGGATCAGTGGGTCAGTGACCGGCAGACCAGGTTTGCATTTGACTTCTCCCTAGGTGCTCAGCAACCTCTGGTCCCCCAAGAGACTCTATCAGCCCATCTTCTCTCAGCAACAGCCCTGATGTCAGCACCATTGTGAGGCCACACCCAGGAACACCCAGGTGATCCTCAAAAGTGCAGCCATTGCACAGAATTTGTTTTCCCAACGAGAATTATGACATTTTCCTGGTTTTTCTCTGATCAAACACAACCTTACTTGCTCTCTAGGCGCCAGGCCAAGTTTAGCATGTCTTGCAGTGATAACCATGGGATCCGGCCCCCTCCCCCAGAGCAGTACCTCACACCACTGCAGCAGAAGGAGGTGTGCATCCGGCACCTACGGGCTCGCCTCCGAGAGAATGTGGAGAAGCTGCAGGACAGGTCAGAGAGCAGGGTGGGGGATTGCAGGTGTGGTTCTGTACATGATGGTAACTGTTGGAGGGTCAGAATCAGAACTGGTTATGGGTCATAGCACTACAGGATAGGTGGACAGGTGGATAAATTGAATCTGTGATGCGTATTATATCCCATTCAGTGTTTGAAAGCTGGAAATTAATTTTGTCGGGATATATAAAAGCCAGCATAGAGAACAGAGCCCTTTCAGTCACTGGGAACAGACCGTGTCTCCATGGTTACATCACCATGGTTACTGCCTTGCTTAACATTAATTCCTTGTTTTGGAAACTAGGTTTTTGTGTGCCTTCCAGCATTTGCACTGAGCAGAAATGCACTGTTGCTGTTAAATGCATAATTTTATGAGGAAAATATGACTGGAATTTAGATTTTTGTTATGGGCTTTGGACTTGTGTTTAGAGTGAAACACCATCTTCATCGATGTCTTGCCAAGCATCATCACACCAGAGCCCCATGTGAACTGCTGGATTACCCTGAATGCAGTGCAACAGAACAGCCATGGACTCATTCAAATCCAGGCTTAAGACCCATGTGTTTGCTTTTACAGCATTCCTCAATATCCAAACTGTCTACACCTAAATTTTCAATATATCATCTGTTGAAAATTAATACCTAAATTTTGGTGTCCGAATGGAAACTTTGCTATAACGTATTTTTATCTGAAACTTATCCAAAATAAAAATCTAAACGTTAATAAGAATCAAAATGAATTTAAAAAAATACGATGCAGTCCCACACAGTGCTGTTATTTAAAAAAAAAAAACACTATGTATTGTAATAAACTGTATTGTATTGAATTTATCCAAACCACAAGTTTCAAACACACACTGGTGTCTTATGTGCTTTTTCACTTAGTTACCGTGCTCCTTTCACGCTTACTCTGTGATTTTAAGTCCTTATTATCTGCCTCCCTTCTCCGCTCAGCAAACCACACAACCCTCTTCTTCACTTCATTCCATCAGTACCCAGTACAAGCTGTTAGACTTGTTTGTTTAAATCATCAACTTTTGTTTTAACTAAATGTCATTTTTTTAAAATAAACGTATTTATTTAAATGCTGGTGACTGCAGTAACATGTGAAATGTGCTGGACTGTACCTATTGCACAACGTGCTATAAACATGCACATTAACAATAACATTGTGTTTTCTAATTAGCTAACTGCTTTTTACAGTGTTTATCATGCTGACCTCATGAGTTCATAGTTATATAGGTGTTTTCCAATGGGCTGGGAGCGCATAATTTATTTATTTTCCCCCGTTTAAAATGATGTGAAACAGTCACTCGGTATCTAAAATTTCTGTATCTGACCCCTTTTTCAGGGATGAAATAGATTCGGATACCGAGGGATGACAGTGCATTGGGGCTAATTATTTTGCTGGATATGTAAATCTTTTAAGTCCTTTAACGCAGTTTTGTGTCCGTTACATGAAATTGAGTCAAGTCAGCAAGTTCAGGGGAGCCAGCATGCTGGCTCCCAGAACTGGAACGTCAGCCAATCTGCTGCCGTCCTTGGTGCGCACAGGGATGCTGAAGTGGAGGAGCTGCGAGAGCAGCTGTGGCGCATGCAGGAGGACTGGGTGGAGGAAGAGTGTCGCCGTGTAGAGGCACAGCTGGTGCTGAAGGAGGCACGTCAGGAGATCCAGCAACTGCAGCGAGTCATCGAGGCGGTGCGATCTCGACTCTGCGTCACCGGCACAGGGGATGAGAGCATGGCCAACGTGTGCAGCAGCTTTCGTGACATCAGCGCCCAGAACCGCAAGCTGGACACGCTGCTGTTGAGCATGGAGTTGGCACAGGAGGTACGACCCATGGGCTCAGGCTCATCCTGGTCCTGTGGGGCCTCACCATGCCGCTCGCTCACCCGCAGCTCCACATACACGAAGCTGAGCTGCGAGGCGTTGCCCGACCGTGACGGCCTCTCCGGTGAGGAGACCCTGGACAGCGGTTTTGTTGGCGGGGACAGCCGAGCTGACTTACTGCTGGAGGCAGAGTCTGAGTTGCCCTTGCTGCGTTCTTCCACCTACGATAAGCTGTGTGACGATGTGCTGCCCTTCTCCCTCCATCCCCTCCACCCAACTGCATTGCACGAGCAGGCCGTGCAGACAGATGCTGGACCCCAGAGCCCAGACACCACCTCCGCCTGGACCTCTGTGGAAGTGGAGGATCTCATCAGCATGGGTGATACACCTCCACCACCCTCCTGCACTGTTCAGCTGGACCTCCTTGCAGGTGATGCACAACAGGAGCCCCACACCCAACAGCCCACATATGAGCCAGTCCTGCATGCAGAGATAGTAACGGCAATGGAGGAGGAGCAGCAGGTGGCAGAGGAGGCAGCAGCCGGATCACCCCAGAAGACCTACTGGAGCCGGCTCTTTGTGGTGGACCTGCTGGCGGTGGGGCTGCCTGTGGTGCCAGCTTTGGCCTGGCTGTGCCGCACGCCCTGCAGGGCGGGCCCCCCAATTTGCAACTTCGCCTCACTGCTGCGTGGCTGTTGTACACTAGTGCTGCACTCACTCCGGCAAGGGCGTGGATCCAGGGGTGGAGCGGCTAGCACAGTCATGCAGATTTAAAGGGCCCACCCATGTGATTTCCATCTGAATGTTGCTGCAGGTTTCTGCATACGTGTTACGTGAGGTGGTCAGAAGAGGAAAAGAGTTGAACTGGAACCATGCAGTTCGTTTCATGGGATTTAGTGTAACCATGCCTCTTGAACCATGACCCCTGGAGCTTTATCCTGCATACTTGTTCTATTATGATTGTCCATCATAAGGCAGACAATAAGTGATGCAGTGGGTAGTGCTGCCACCCTGTACTGGAAAGGTCTGGGTAAGAATCCTACCTTGTCCTTGGTCAAGGTCCCTACCCTAGACTAAAAAAAATTACCCAAAATGAGGAAATTGGTACACATACAGTTGCAAGAAAAAGTTGAAAAACTGAACGAGTGAGCAGATTGGTTTTCTGTGTTAACTACTCATAAAATGCAGTTTGATCGTCCTTTAAGTCACAATAATAGACAATAACAAGCTGCCAAAACTAGTAACACAGTTGTACTTTTTGTGCCTGATTAAACAATGTGTTCAATAAATTCACAGTCCAGGCTGGAAAAGCATGTGAATTTATCTATTTAACAACTGGTAGAACCTCCTTTTAACCCCTGACTCCAGTTCGCTTCTGTACAAGTCATAACCCCAGAGGTTCATGCACTTTTTTGAACTTACTGTGCTTGTTTAAATTGTGTATTCAGTGCAATTATTTATCATTACAGTAAGCAGCTTGTGTTTATCTATTATGACTTAAATGAAGATCACATATTTTATGAGCAAATAATGCAGAAATCCAGGTAACTGCAAAATGTTTCTTGCAGCTTTGGGTCACTTTAGAAGAAAGCATTATTAAATAAATGTAAATGACAGGACAGTAATTGAACATGGTACCTGGGCTCTGTGATGGGTGGGCAGGGCAGAGAGAATTCCCTCCCTGATTTTAGCCACAGGTAGCATCTTTGCCACCCTGGTGTCTGGCCTCAAACCACCAAGCACATCATCTGTTCTGTGCCTATACTTACTGAATGTATTTTCTGGAAACAAAAGTTGGTGAAGGCCTCTGTAGTGGCAGAGATGGCAGCAGTGAGGTACAGGGACAAATATGACCATGCCAAAAAATCAGGCTGACAAACATCATAGTGAAGCTGAGTGGATCAGTGTTTGTGAGTTGTGTTTACATTTACATTAATAACATGGTAATTTTTGTCATTTAAGGAACTGCCTGATGTTTGTGAGACTGTTTAGAGAAATTGTCTTCTGGGGTGGGTCAGAGGCTGACAGCATTTGTGAGGTTTTGGAATGAATTGCCTTGACAGCATTACTATTGAAAATATTTAAATGTAATTGTACATAAAATCAAAAAAGTCAGACTGTTACCCTGGGAAGTTACTGACAGCTGTCATGAGGACAAGGTGACAGAAATTAGCTGTGTGAACTCGTGAATATTTAGGCAAATTGTATATAAGATGAGGCATTTACACTGCAGCCATCGTGCAGCGCTCACTATGTGTGTATGTGTCTGTCTGCTCTTGTGCCTTCTTGTGCTTTGACAATCATACCTGTTTGTCTTTCCAACAGTTGATTTTGATGTATATTCCAACCATAGGGAACATTAAGAAGCTATTAATGATGAATATAGGAAGAGTTGGCTTAGGACTGGAGGCAGATACATAGCTGAGGGTTTAACCAAAGCAGTTAGACCACCGAATGTAGGAACTTGCACTGCATGGACAACTTCCAGTTAAATAAAGACTACAGATGTGGACTGCTGCAGGCTCCCCGCTGTCTGTGTACAACATGTGGACAAGAGTTTTGGGATTGTCCTGTTGCAGATCTGCTGTGGGCTCACTGTACCCATTTAGAGAAAATACAAGAGACAAAGTCATGAAAGGTTGAAAAATGAGAGGGGTTCTATCTTAAATGGTTGGTAATTAGTATCTTTAAGGAAGAACTCTGGAATAGCAGGCAAGATGTGGTAAAAGAGAAGGGAGATGAACCTGCTAAAGACTTTGTGGAAGGGCTGCTGAAACAAAGAATGAGATGTCACAAAAAGGGGGGTAGCATGAGGTAAATGAGATGAATATTTTATATCCAAAAATTAATGTTGAGGAGGTGTGAGGGGTGCTGTTAAAATTGTATGAGATTGTGATTGGATTATTATTATTTTGCACTTCGTCCTTTCTTAGGCGAGGGGAAGCTCTTGACCTTTTCTGAAGCACCTTAAGGGATTTTTTTATAAATTGTGTGGGATTTGGATCCGTTTTGTTTTATTGTTGCATGTCCCATATTATGTGATTTTATCACGGTTTGTACTATACAGCACTTTTGATCCAGCTCTCACTAAATAACCTGTTTCCCATCTCCATCCAAGTTAGTTGAATAGTAATCTTGAATAGTGTTACTGTGTAGCATTTTTAAGTAATTTAGGTGTTGGTATAGAAGGAGCCCATTAGTGTTAATTCTACCATGTTTTGCATTTTTGAAATGTTAAGGCTCTTGCTATGACATCCAGTGGTTCATGGTGTATTGATTGACTGTATGAGATGGCCAGTGAATGATTTAACTAGATCTTTTCATGGAATAATTTAATAGAATGTTTTTTATGCAACTTTAACAGTTTTAATGGCAGCTTTTAATCTTGATGATTTAGAATGAGGAGGGTGATTTTAAATGGCGTGTTGTACATATGTTATGTAAATTTATTGATTGATAAGTACAAGGGGAAAAAAGTGGCACTGTTATTCAAGCTGTTACCTTTAAAGCCAGAAGACCCAACTTTGAATCCCATCTCCTGCTGTAGTTCCCCTGATCAAGGTACTTTGAATTTATACAGTAAATTACCCTACGGTACTGTGTAAATGGTTGCTTTGCTTTGGAGTAAAGTGTCAGTTTAAAGTGTACATGTATGTGAAGATTTTTTTAATATTGAATATGTGTAGGTGAAATCAATCCTTCAAAAAGCTTTATTATACATGTTCTATAATAATGTACTTAAGAACCAAAAACACGCCCCTACCCTTAACCCATCCCCCTCTGCCCTTTGGATTGGGGGTCATTTTCTACTAACAAGAGTCCACACAACCCCCAGCAGCCTATCTGGCAGGGGGCGCTGTCACTTGAGCCGTTGCATGATGACAGCATTGAGCAGGTTGGCCTCCTTCAGAGTCAGACTCTCCTCTGTCAGCTCCTTGTTAGGAAAAGTGGTCATTAGGACAAACTCCACGGAGGCCATGGCAGGCCATGCTGCCACCATGAAGTGACGCACGTCTGATATCCTGGTGGGGAACAAGGAATAAGTGACACTTCTTGTCTCTAATCACAATTTGTTTATGAACCCCACACCGCTCACGTACATGTTCCTGTGGGCATAGCCAAGTGATTCACCTGTGGTTGTGATTGAACTTCTGAACCAGGCGTCTTCCATCAGCGAGCCGCACCTGGATGCTGGTGATTGGCTGTGTTTCGTCAATGTGCACCGTGGCTCGAGCTTCTGCCTCATTGGTCTGCTGTGCACCAACACCTCCCAACAGGCTGGCCGAGGACACCAGCTGAGGAGCAGTGCTTTGATCGGACAGACAGACAGGACAGGCAGTCAGGTTTCTAAAAGCCAACATAACTATTGTGCTAACATGGCATACATTATGTTTTTTAGATTTCACTTTCCAATTACTTTAAAAAAAATCTGGGAAAAAAAATAAAAATGGGGAGGGAACTTGTCAAATTTGGAAAAATTGAACCACTACAATCAACTTCTGACACTCCTCTGAGGAATTATATCTAAAGACTAGCATTGGTATTAATTACAGACATGAGGAAGACTGGGAATAAAACTATTTCCTCACATCTGGTTGCCATAAAACACAAAATCTAGGTTGATTATATGTTTCATCCAAACACCTTTCTAAAGCAGACCCTCTCACTCTATATGCTCATCTTCAGTAACCACTGTCATTGCTATTAATCTAGAGAGCTGAACTGTCTACCTGTCTGCCCCCACCTACCTGCCCAGCTTCTGGCCTTCCCCCCCAAAGGCTTTGAACACTGGCTTGGGTTTGCAGAACTCCTCATCCCGGTGATCTTCCATGTCCAGATTGACATGTCCACCTGAGGCCAACTGCCTCAGCTCCAGTGGGATCTCCCTGTGTCAGGAAGAAAACATACATACAGGACTTTCTTAATTCAACTCGAACCCACTGTGTTTACAGCTTGTATCTGGGTGTTCATGGAGTTCATTTTAATTAATTTGATTAGTTTTAATTGTAATTTAGCTGAAAGTTCTATTTATTAAAACTACTCTGCATGGGATTTCTACCAAATGTAAAAAGCATATAAATAAATCAAGAACACCGATTTATTAACCTTTGATTGATACAAAGTGAACTTTTAGTTAGGAACAGGTGCCTGGTCCCATTTGCATTTGTACTATAGCACTATATGACATCTCAGACTGTATGCTGAGCTCCACTTACCCTCTGCGAATGGACTCCAGGAAGCTCGCATTCTCGGGGTCTGTGTAGCTCCTCAGGTCACCATCATCAAGGCTGAAGCCCGACTTCCAGAGCTTCAGCACCACCTGTACCTGAAGGTGAGAACATTAACCATAAGTAATTCAGAAGAACAAATTCGCTCTCCACTCTAGAACCCTGCTGAATTCTTGAAGTTCACATATAAATGCAGTTATACTTCATTTCAGACCCCCTTGGATTTGACATAGCTGGACCACAGAAGGACGGTGAGGAGCTCTATGTTCACCTCCTGCTTGCTGCCCAATCTCCGCCTCTCTCCAGCCACATAGGTCGAATGCTCTTCAGGGGTGGCACCCAATCGGTAGCCACCCCCCACAAAAGGCTGGACAAAGATGGGGGAAGGGCAGTTACACAGTGTACCAGTGGGCTCCTGAAGGTGAGCACCACTCAACTCCACCCACAGGTTATTTGAAGGAAAAAAAAAAAAAAACAACAACTAGCTCCACCCACAGAGGGACAACACCTGTACCTTGTTAGGCTCCCCAGCCCCTTTGCTACTCTTGTCAACTGGCACTGCCCCATGTTCCCTGGCCCCCCGGAACAGCTCCTCCACCACCTCATGGGAACTCTTCTTCTTGGGAGGCCCCACAATCTGCTGCCCGCTGCGTTCCGAACCCCCTGCATAGAACCTGGAGAAGGGACAGAAGATCATAAAAACAAGTCTTAACAGACTACAGAGGGGTGTGGCATCTAGATGCACACAAATCCCAAAACACCTTTGAGGTGGCTGAATAACAGGAGGGGTGCTGCTGATTCAGACATATGGGTTAAGCTATGCCACCACCTTCGGGTAACTGGGTTTTCTGGGACTGGGGTGGAGCTCAGGACAATCCCCGTGGCTGAAAACACTGCACACAAAAGGACCTGCTCACTGTTTAAGTAACATCATTATGTTTTGTGCAGCCCCTGGACACTTGCTCACACACACAGGTACACAGCTGGCAGTGCTTCACATCTGCACACAGAGCTGCCTGTTCATACTCCCTGAATACTGAGCAACTTTACAGTTAAATAAATAACATCTACATTTCTATACATACCTGACAGTGATTTACCCATTTACACAGGACAGTAATTTGTACTGTATCAATTCAGGGTAAGAACCTTGATCAAAGGCACTAAAGCAAGAGGGGGTTTCAAACCCAGGTCCTTTGAGAAGGTGGAAACTCTGACCACTACACCACCTACTGTCCCACTGCAACCAACATGTTTACTCGTTAAATTGTTTACAGTTTTACCCTCTTTACAGGGTCTCAGCAATAGGTTGCAACCTGAGGTTCTTAATTTGAAATCAATGGCCAGAGTCTGAGAACATGTGTCACATTCTGGTAGGCAGCATATTGTGTTTTCTGTGTGCAAATCTCACCTCTGTCCCTCATCCTCATCACTGCGCTGCTGTTCCTCATGCATCAAGTCCCTGAAAGATGTTACCCTGGACTGGCTGGCAGAAACAGAACAGAAAGGGCAGAAAAGGCACAGAGTGTATGTGAGCAACAAAAAGGACATTAGCAGCACCACCACAACACCACATCCACACACACACACACAAATGCAGTGCTTCTCAACTCTGTCAACACCTGAGCTGCCCTGTGAGCCCAGCACAGAATGTTAACTGTGTGTAAACGACCAAGACCACACTCCATGAACACTAAACAGCAGCGTGTATGGGAGAGGTCCATTACTGACACCTTCCCGGAAAGTGCCACACAACTGTGGTCATGGGAGCAGTTCGGGGGTCTGAGCACCTCGGTGCTGTAGGGTGGGACACTGGTGGAGTCTCTGGTTGCTGAAAGGTCGTGATGTCCTCATCTCCGCCGTCCTCATAGAAGTGGGCCAGAGCTACCTGGTTGTGAGAACAGAAACCAGTAACCCAGTCGACCCCAGTGAAACCCAGTAACTACTGTGGGAACACGTGAGCTATTGCGTCAATGGTATTCCTGCGGTGTGAAGAGGTGCTTCGACAGGGATGGCAGTTTCAGCAACAACAGACTCGTACAGGGGTTTGTGTACGTGTGTGTGCGCGCGCGCGTTTGAGAGAGGGAGATAACAGCAGTCTGACACTATTAAAGAGGAAAGCTGATACATAAATAGCCTGGGACGTGATTCTCACTTTAGACAGAAGATTGAAAGCAAAAGGTTTAAGAAGCCAAACAATAACAGTGTGTGATGACTCTGCAGACAGCACGGCTTCCGCAGGAGAAGGCGGACAGGACACTTTTGAGACGAAACCCCCCCGTCCCATTTCGCGTACCTGCAGGTCCCAGCCGGCGGACTCCAGGAAGAACCGGGCTCTACTTTCATCCACATCGGTTACAGCGACAAACTCCCTGACAGACACCTCCTGGGCTGCCATCTCGGAGCGCACACAGGTCCGGTCCCCTCACTTCCGGTAACTTTATATCAATTCCGGTCTCTTCAAAGGGCAACTACAGGAGCAAGTTCCGAAACTTATAACATTGAAATATCATATCAGTTCACAAATTATTCCATAAGCCTGTTTATTTTAGCTTTTTTTTTATTTCAGCTTGTTTATTGGAAATTTACTTAACTTTTTCAGTAACGCAGAAATGCGGCGCTGGTTTTGGGGTCTGGGAATTGTAGTTTAAAGAAGTTGCCTGGCAATTAAATCTGAAAGGCCAGAAGGATTAAATTATGGACATATTTAACCTAGTAAGTAGTTTTTGAACCAAAGGAGGAAGCGATGTCTCTCAGATCTTGCTTCAAAGATGAACTACAGTGTAAAGTTGGGGTGTTTCAATGTGTGACTACGAGGGGGAGTCAAACACTGGAATGTGCAGTTTGTACAGTGAAATCAATGACCTTGTTACAGCACAACACAGTTAATATAATACTAGGATTGATCTGTTAATACGGAAATATTTTAGTTCCTTTCAGGGCTTCTTATTTGCAATTGATGTATGAGTGTAGATTTGTCACTGGAATGGTGGTTAGCCTGGAGGACTTGGGATCAACGCAGTCCGCAGGTCCAGCAGAGGTGCTAAAACACCCAAACTGCAATGTCCCCCCATCTGCAGGACAGTATGGTCTTTCTGCTCTTGTTCATTTGTAATACTAAATCAAATCTAAAAATGCTTTATTGCTGACTCTCCATGCAGACAATCACTCTTTCAGTCACTCTCTCAGCTCTTTACAGATCCAGGAGAGGTTGGTTTTGTCCTCCACATGGCACACAACCCGGTCTGTCAGGTGACTCACAGATGACTCACAGATGAGTCAGCCCAGCCTTTGCCCGAGGGTGCAGGAGAATCAAACCCGTGGCCCAGTAGTAAATACACGCAAACACACATATTCAGGAACACTAACTTCAAAGTGGCACTGACAGTTTCAGAGTAACTGAGGACCAGGCCCACTTATATCTACATGGTGAGATCTCACTGAAGCCAGGATCACATCGGAATACAGAACCCCCCACCCCCCAACTCCTTATCATGCATTGCTCCCTCCGAGGTGCATTTTGTTGGTCAGAGAAGTTTGAGACAGAGTGACAGACTGCTGACAGCCCTGCCCAGCTGCATACAGAATACTACAGGGGGTAGGATTCAAACCCAGGGTCTAGGACTGCAAAGCCAAAACCACAGGACCATCTGCGGCTGGGGCCCTGCAACATGCATGCACATGCTCACAAACATGGCTGAGAATATATACACATTTGAGAGCCAACTGGAACCCAGAAGAAGTACAAAGGGGAGTTTGGGTTTCCAACATGGGTTTTATTTACTGCCAGATAATGCAGAGAAGCAACATAAACCTGAAACAACAACTCAGTAACTTACAGCAGCTCCCATACCTATCAAATAGAGCACAAACACAAAAATATGCATCACACAGAGGAATGTGTTCGTGTGCATTCATTGAAGCCTTCAGCTGCATGACAATCACTGGCTGCGATGCTACACCTCACACCTCACCTGACTTACACTGTGGGGACTGTAAGTCTGTAACTAACTTTTAGCACCAAGTCAGTTAACAAAGGCTACATAACATGTGTCAACAGGTAGCCTGGAGTTCCGTCGTTTTGGCGCCTGAATGTCACAATGGTGCTTTTGTGCAGCATGACCTCATTTGGGCCATTTCTGGTTCTGAGAGTCCAACCACTTGCCCCAGTGACCCCCATGACCCCAGTAACCTTTGTAACGACAGCAAATCCAGTGCCCCTGTCACCTATGTGACCCCAGTGCCTCTATCTACACGCCCCAGGCCTGACGCAGTCCATAGAGCCACTTGATGACCCGAGCATTCCTCTCAATGACAGACACACTGTAGGGGGCACGTTCCGTGGGCGGCTCTGCATCATCCGCCTCCAAGTCACTGGCCTGTGACTGACCGCCGTGTTCGGAGCCCGGAGCACTGGCACTGCGCAGCCTGGAGAGTGTCGTGATGTCAGAGCCGGCCCACACTAGACCCTCCATTTCTCCAGGGTCCAGACCACAGTAATTGAAGAAACGCTCAAGGTCAGCAGGGGTCCGGGAGAGCCGGTCACTCAGGTCCGACTTGGAGCGCTGCAGCGAGCAGGAGGAGGCTGGCGACCGGGGGGGCAGAGATGGAATTGACGGGAACCACGGCTGTGAACACTGCAGGAGGCGGACCTGGGCCCTGAGGGGTGTGTCCTGAATTGTGTGGGGCCGCACGTCCACCCTGCGCACCGCCATGCCAGGGGGGCCCAACAGAGAATAGGAAGGGGAAGAGGTAGCACTGTAGTTGTGAGCATTGGGATTAGGGGGAGGAGCTGAGGCAGTAGGGGGGAGGGGGGCATCAGACACATTGATGAGGTTGGTGAGTGTCTCCAGGTTAAGTGGTGTAACTCTGCTGGCCGCAGGGTGCTGGGTCTTGCGGGCAGTGGGCTGTGGAATTGTGGGGGTGGCCAGATTCTTGCAGACAGTCAAGGCAGAGGGACGAATGTGTGTGACCAAGGGAGTGACAGTTGTGACTGGGGGGCTGTTGGAAGGGACCGAGGGAGGAGTTGATGTGGTTAAGGTGTGGACTTGCAGGATAGAGGTCCGTGAGGGCAGGAGGTGAGGACCAAGGGGTATGGCGAGAGGGCGGATGTGTGAAATCATTGTTTGGGATGGTAGAACAGGCGAGGCTGATGAGTTCCGAGGACTGGTGGGAGTGGCCAGAGATTGGGCAGGTGAGGTCAGGCTTTGGACAATTGCAAGCTGGGTGGACATCTTCTGGGGACTTGTGGGTGTGGCCAGGAGACGGGGCAGAGTTGCTGGCAGGCAGACAGGCTCCTGTTTTGTCTGCATCACCTGCTGGCTCTTCACATACTTGGCCTTGTCTGCCTCCAGGCGTTCCACGGCACTGGGCCGGCCAATCCCAGGAGCCTCTGGCCTCCGGAAAAATTCCAGCCCCTTGGTGCGTAGGCGGAACAGTGGCGCAGAGGGGACAGGATCCCGTGCCATGCGCTCACAAGATGGCCGAAGTGTCTCCACAGACATGAGGGGCCACCTGAAGAACCTGGTCTGCTGTTTTTTACTGTTTTCTTATATACTAATGGTCTCTATATCCTTCTTCCTTTGGGCCTGAACAACAGTGTACGGCTTTACGTAAATTTCCTCCAAATAAGGTATCTTTGCAGTCAGCAGGTCTTCGTCCAGGAGCTGAGAGGGATACTATGGAGAAAAGTGAAGAGACCAGATGAGGTCAAATTTGTGTGTCACAGCAGGGGCACAACCTGTCTCCTGAAACATGAGGCCAGGGTCATAAACCACATGAACCTGTCCATGGTGACATCTATATAGAGTGACAATCCTTCAGCTAAGATTTTACATACATTTTTTTACTGTTTATAATGCTGGATGATATTCTGTATATTTACTAAAGTAATACAGGTACAAGGATATTACCTTTGATACTTCAACTACAAAAGTTCTGGTTGTGAATTTAAGAACTAAAACCTGCCCCCAATCCTGCCCCAGCAAACACTGCCCACAGGGGGTGAAGATTTGCATGGGGGGGTGTGTAAAAATGTTTTCAAGACTAATTGAAATTGCTTTACATTTTAAATGTACAGTTATGTGTGTGTGTTCACTGTTTACAGCCCATCAACTTCTTGTATACACTCAATACACAATTGAAACAAGCACAGTATAGGTTCCAAAAACTGTATGAGCCTCTGGGGTTATGACTTGTACAGAAGCAAACTGGTGTCAGAGGTTAAAAGGAGGTTCTACCAGTTATTAAATAGATGAATTCACATATTTTTCCTGCCTGGACTGCAAATGATTAAACAATGTGTTCATTAAAGATATGAAAAGCACAAATGTTTGTGTTATTAGTTTGGGCAGTTTGTCTTTGTCTATTATTGTGGCTTAGATGAAGATTAGACCACATTTTGAGCAATTAATGTAGAAAACCAGATACTTGTTCACAGACTTTTCTGGAACTGTACCTGGGAGGCACACCAGTGGATTCCATACATTTCTGTCATTGCTGCCCCAGGACCACAATGTGGCACCACCCGCCAGAGGCACAGAACACAGGCGACTTCAATCCATTCATCACACACCTTCCTTCAAAGCAAATTACACTGATTTACACATTTATACCGCTGCAAAAAGCAGGAAGTCAGTCTGGACTACCACCCCAGGGGGGTTCTGGCTGAATCTGGAAGCCACTGTTGTACTAAAGATGCCCACTGAGGTGCACTTCTGCTACTGCTGGGCATGTAAACGTAGGTTTGACCTCCAGTCGCCGCTGCACTGGTTTTACAAGAACATGACTAACTGGCAAGAAGAAGCAGCACTGAGTTTGTTGGTCACACTGGTTATGACAAATGGTAAATTCTGAGAAATATATTTACCTCCAGGGTCAGTCAACATGCAGTCCATCACTTTTCTCCAAAGCAACTTACTTTCCATTTTCTCCTTTATAGAGCAATGTAATTTTTACTTCCTCAATTTAGGGTAAATGCGTTGCTTGAAGGTACAAAAACACAAGGGGGCCTCAAACCTGACTTGATTGGGTGACCACCATTAACTCTATACCGAGATGAATGGTGAACCTGGCTGAAGGTGTTCAAGCTACCTGGCAGAAGGAGAAAGAGAAGCTCTTGTGTTCTGTGAACACAGTCAGACACACCTGAGGTAGGTCATCTAAAGCTGTTTCCTCTCTACACGGCATGAGAAAGGTATATGAACACTCTCGGCCTGCCCACACATGCTGCTCCCGGAGCTGCAGATCGAGTGTGACAGGCAGCCGGAGTCAGGAGAGACAATCACAGAGCAAACACATCGAACCTCAACACACACACACACACACACAGAGCATGAAAACATGTACCTCCTTGCACTTTTCCTCAGGTTCTCCTCAGCCTCCTGGTCCTGGATGTGTATGTATGTCAGAGGGCAGTGTGAGATAGTTTGAAGCACAGACACTTCTGACCTTAAACACACAGACACACAGACTCCTCCCCCATCCAATCAGTAGCTTCGTATTGTGACGTCAAACTTTTTTCAGGTATGTCCGTACCCTGGGGAGGCAAAGGTGTGTCGTGTGTTGGGTGTGTCAGTTAAAGTGTCAAGTGACTGACCACTCACTACATATGTATTACACACTGACAAGCATCTGTACACACATAAATACAGATTCAACGGAACAAAACAAGCCCTGATATGGCAAGACAATAAGATAGACATTTGTCAAAGAATAATTTAATAAAATATATTTATTAAATTATTTTCATATATATTAATCGAATAAAATATATTTTGTTTTGTGCATTCACTATTGTTTACTTATTTTTACTAAACTGTGTTGAATTCTGCACAGTATCCAGTAAGGAGAAAAGGAATGCGAGCAAGGAGGCGATTAATGCAACCTACGTTTCTAAGACCATCAAACGTTTTATGTTATGTTTGTTTGAAAATTATCTTAAATATTTAAATTAAGACATTTTGTAACAGACCATGTTTTATTCATCAAGAGGAAAATGACTGTCGATTACACTGCCACATGACACTCCCTCACCATTATCCCTCATCTACATTCATAATAAACATTTATCATATTGTTGAAAGTTTTTTGCAAGTAAATCACTTTAAATATTGAAATAGTGTTTTGTTAAATATTGCTTTAACTGATTTTAAGTTTTTAAAGATTTTGATTATTAAAATTTCCAGTCAACTGAGGTGCTAACAGTCTCTCTCTCTCTCTCTCACTCATACACACACACACACACACACACACACACACACACACACGACCCCCCAGGTTTGAGTGACGTCAGCTGGCCGATTCACTTCCTGTGTCATTACCACCAACAGCCTGTGCTGTCATCACTGGGGTGATTCAGATGGATTATTCCGCAATATTGATATCCAGGGCAGCTGACAAGGATAGTCAGGATGCCGTTAGAGCAGTTCAACACACACACACTCTTCTCCAAGCGTGTCCCAACAGGAGACGGCTTGTTTGAAAGCCCCAGCATACTCTGGCGCCACCCACCTCCATGTCACACACGCCATATCACATGCGATGACCGCGACTCCCTACTAGCCTGTTCCAGACACAGCGCCTCACCTGGGAGATGGGGGTGGGGCGCCATCACTGGAGAGGGACAAAAGTTCTATACAGAGCTACACACTGAACGTAACTGGCAGTGGAGCTCTTTTCACAACTCGGTTTGTCAACTTTACCCCTCACACACAGTCAGTAAAAAGTTAATAATACACACATCCCTTTATTTATTTGCTGGACAGATACTGTCAAAATGTGGGATGTGAAATAAAAATGACAGTTTTAACTACAATAAAATTATAACTGTTCCAAAATGACTGAAAACAAAAACACAGTCACCACAAACACCTATTCAGTACTGATTATTGACTGATTCATCACATAAATATGTGAAGCATTTGTTTGTCTGATCACTGGCACCCAGAAGACACAGACTGTAAGCACTGCAGAAGTGAGGTGGACTAAGGGTGTCCCACACTCCTCACTGGGTAAACAAATTTTTTTTCACTCCACTACGAACAGAAATGTCAGACAATAAGCAAGAATATTAAACATAAACAGGAAAATATTTGCATATTTGAAAATTTACAACTCAGCTGTTTGAAACACCATTTTCCCCTTTCCACACACATACTCCACAGTAGTGAAATGGCCCTGTTGACCTCTCCTCCTGTTAGTTTACTCTGGTGAACTTGTGATGTCGGGACTCTGTGGAACATCTCACTCCGGTTGTCCTTCTCTCCTTTACAGACAGGTACAAGTGTAACTTTCCAGTCCTATCTCCTGCACTTGAGGAGCTTGTTGCTTTTTATCATGTCTGTGCTTTGGTGTGCTCAGCTCCCTCATATCAGAGACTTCTTCACAATCACCATGTCTCAAGAGGAAAGAGGGAGCCTCCGGTTCCCTCCATGTCCAACTTGTCCCCAGGTACAGCAAATGCGCTGTGTCCCCAAGCAGAAGGGGGGAGCTGCGTAACCCAGGGTTATGTTCATTCCACAAGTGACATGCACAGAAATACAACTGGAAGCCATAAAGTCGGCGATGGAGACACCACATCCACCACCTGGTCTACTTCACTTTGGTTCTACCTGTCGACCTCTAAGATGTTGTGTGTTTCTCTTTGTCAGTATTTACATGTAAGTGTGTGTTCCTCTCTGTGTTTTTGTATTACTTTTTCTATGTGTTTCACTGCAGGACCACAGCACATTCCTCTTCAGCACCACCCTGAAGGTCACTGTGTGTAGCCAGAGGCTCTCTGAACAGTAAGAGGCTCCCTAGAGGCCTGGAGAGTAAGTGCTCTGGCAGTTCAGTGTCTGCAGGGCTAAAGTCCTGGTCCTGAGTTGTGATCTTGCAGTTAGGCAAGGAGTCTGTCATGTAGCAGTGCCCCCAGCAGGGCCTGTGCCACCTTGATTATTGATGACTGCAGCTGGAGCATGGTGAGTGCCTTGACCCCTGACCTTCAAACCCTGACACTCTGATGGTGTCATGGCAATGGGGTCACCACATTTATTGGACAGTAATACTCAGTAGCACCTCAAACTACAATTATAGTTGGGTCTGGAGGTTTGTTCCTTGTACCTCCAAAGTTTCCCTTAGCACTGATTCTTAGCCAATAAAAGGCTAATGAAACAGTTCAATGGAAAGAAACTCAGGAACACCAGACAGGAACTGTAGACACTGGAAGTGAACTGAATTCCAGCAGTCCCACAGTGCAGCTCTGTTTGGGTGCTCTTAACAGCCATCTGTCAGCTTGAAGGGGAAGCGTAGATTGTGTTCACTCCATAACAAAGGGAAATGTTAGTAAATAATGAAAATATGCCATTTTTAGGAAAAATTGTATTGCTGGACATTGTCAGCTTGATTGTTCATAACATGAAGAACCAGTGTTGAGTAGAGAGACTCTTCAGCAGCTGGAAGTAGATATTCCTGCCTGTGGCACCACCTAGTGGCCTGGAGGCACCAGTGCTTACACAGTATTCTGCACTACCAGGTCTGTGGGGGGCTGGGGGCTGCTGAGAACCTCTTTGAAGTGTGCAAAACAATTCCAGAGGATGACAGCAGGGGCCTGCCTTTCCAGTTTCAAACAAACACACACACAGTAGTCTACAGACTGAATCGTGATGTGTGAGATGCGCTTAGGTTCATGCTGACAGGGCTGTGTGTTGTGGTGATGGAGGTAATGAAACTGGCAGAGTGAGCACAGCATTTGTGCCAGTCAGAGAAACACACCTGAACACTACAGTGAGTAGAGGGAAATGCTCTATTTACCAAGGTAAATAAAACAACAAAACAACCTCAACATTGGTGGGAACTTTTATGCAAACATATTTTTGATTTTTATTTTTTTATTTACCCAGTAAAATACTGTTTAATAAATTAGCTTTTTGTTTGTGATGACATAACATGTTTGAACTGTTTATTTCTGCTTTACACTGATTTACTCAAGTACACAAACAGGTTAACTTTTACTGTACTAATCCAGAGTAAGGGTTAAGGGTAACCTTAATTTCAGGTCAGTCAATTTTCGTGTGACACCTTTAACTACTGTGCCAACTGGTGCCCCATTGCATACAATGATACAGTGCTTTGACATGGGGCGGTGGGACTATGAAACTTTCACTGAACTTGAGCCCAGGACTCTCCAAGTGGTCTGCTTTTACCACGGTACTGGCCACCTACTTGAAGCCAGCAGCAGCACATGAAACAAAGCGGCATAGTCTCCCAACACTACCACCAGGACCACCACCATCACCTCCCCTCCAACCCAACTGGAAAGTAGTCCGGTCGCGACACGCGCAGCGATACCGCACAGCGCCACCCGGTGAGGTGCTGAGGCCGTGTGTACATCCGATTCTGCGCCACCGAAAGGCGCCAGCGAACAGTGGCAGTGCGCATGCCTGCCACTGGAGAATATTGTATTTCCCCTGATGGACGCAGTGAGGCCTCCTCCCAGCCAAGGCGCCCTCTACTGGAGCTTGGAGACCATGCACTATCATAGCCTATTTTAGCCCACCCTGGAGTAGTGAATATCTGCTCCTGACTTAGCGTCTCAAGCAGATGGGGACGCTGGGAGGCTGGCAGTAGTGCAGGCGGGCCGTCGAGGAGATAAACTCTTTATTGCATTTCTCCACGAACTCTTTTCTTCGACGCCTCAACAAACTCTAGTTTCGCTGGGCGGCACAATGACAGTCGTATGCAAATAAAGCCGTTGCGTCACTTCCGTTCCTGTTTGTTCGCCATTTTGGACTCGGCGGCTCTGTACTCGCGGTATTGTCTCCGAGAGGAGGGAAGGAAAGTGGCGGCTATTCTGAATAATCCAAATATGGATAAACTCTGATTATTTGGGACTGTTCGATACGCCGGGCTGCGTACTGTTATCCCGTTCCTCTGCTGCGCTCCGTCGGGACTGAGTTCTGTCGCTAGGTGCAGCCTCCATCGATGTGTGTGACAGCGGCGCGCAGTCGCCGGCAGCCGAGAACAGCGCGAGGAGGACGGGCGCGAGCTCCCAAGCGCTTCGTGGAGGAATACGTTCCCTCAGGTGCCTAGTTCCTCGGGCCCAACCAGTAAGTCGGGGTTCGCCCCTCGGTCCTGTTCGTCTGGTTCCTCCCCTCGGGGCGTTGAACCCTGAACGCCACCCGGCGAAGCGGCTCGCCTCGAAGCACCGCTGCGGCTGAGAGGAGCAAAAGCGGCTGCCCTTTGTCCGGGCCGCAGTTCTGTGTGACGAGCAGCAAGGCGGCCGAGTAAGGAAAGCAGTGGGCCAACCGCGCGGCCGGGTTTAGTCAGGTAAGTAGAGTTGGGCAGCAGCCGACAGACGCGCACACACAGGATAAAGACACACTTATCTTACACGGAGGTACATTCCAACAGACAGGAACAAACTACCCAGCCGACCACAGAGCGCCTGGGACCGTTACTGAGGTTGTATGTGTGTGTACTTGCTTCCTAAAGCTTTTCCAGATATTGTGCATTTTTGACATTGGGGTCTGTGGTCTAGACCCAGTTTATCCAGCTTACTTGTTACCAACACATTTTCCCAGCAAGAACCAGACACACTGAATTCTTTACACACTTCATATGTGTGTCCTTCTGCTAGCAAACTGTACATACAGATAGTCTAAGGTAACTTGTATCAGGAATGGTTTCTGTCACACTGATTTGTAGTATTGAATCTAGCTCAGAAAGCCTTGTGTGTTTGGGTATTTGTGTGACAGTATGAATGAGTGCTTCACACACTGTCTGCATGGCTGGCAGGAGGAGATGAATGGGAAAACAAGGCCTGTGCACATACACACAAATGAGTCCCCCAGCATTCACACAGTCATTACACTGTTATCCCACCAGGCTGCTGCACTGTGATTTGTATGGGTGCAAGTTTTACAATTTAAAATGTTAATTTCTGGGTAAACATCCATTCTTGTAACTCCTGCTAGGAAATGTGTGGATGTGCAGTGAACTTCGCTGTAAACATGATGCATCAGAATGGCCTGCAGGAAACTGCCACAGTTTTAAAACATTCATTTAAAAGTTACAACACATGGCAAACCTGCTTCTAAGATGTGGTTTATTTAAAAATGTAGGATTTTCCCACTTCTACTGGTGTGCTGTAGCTCCCACCCTTATAGCATGGCCCCTGTCCGCAGAGGGAAAAATGCAATGCAGACATCTTAGGCACAGTTGCAGACTCAATAGGAGGCGCCATTCTGTGATCACAGGGACAGGCTACAGTGGGCTGGTAAGCTTACATAACCAGGAGGCAATGTGTGCTCTCTAGCGCCATCTACCAGGAATGGGGACAGGCAGTAATTCAGCAGGTACTAGACAGGGCTGCAGCCATAGCAGCCAGCAGATGCAGAGCTGTGTGTGCCAGTGTGTGGTTCCAGTTGTAGGTCAGTGTTTTCAGTGTCATGTTGGTGCTTCCAGGGTCCGAGTGCATGGACTGCACCTTTTGTACTATGGGACCTTTACACAGAGGCCACAGTAGAACTTGGTGGGTTAATGATTTGGAGGATGTGAGATTTATCATTTAGCAGTGTTCATCAGGCTGAACCAGGCTGCCTCCTAAAGGGGATGAATAATGCAGCTCCATGTTAAAAAGAGTTACTTTTGATGCACCATCAGAATAAAATAGCTTAAGTATTTTAAGGAATGAGGTTTATCATTGGTTCTCCAGCAGCTTCTACATTGTTTCAGACAAAAAATTAGACTAAAACTATAGACAACTGGGTTTTGTTTTGTGGGTGGGAACAGGAAGAGAGACAGATTGGACACATGGATGAAAATGGGTGGCAGTTTAGACAGATGGAAATGGACAGGTGGAGAATATTCCAGATGGACCAGAAAGAGAGACAGATGTGGTTGACAGATGGGTAGTAGTAGGTGGTGAAGGTCTTGACAGGGAGGGTAGAACAGGACAGAGATTGCTGAAGACAAAGCAATTAAGTTGGTCCACCCCTTGCTTGTCCTGTCTTGCATTGCAGGATGTGGCAAAGAGAGAAGCTCCAGTTGCTGCTGTTGTAGAAGCTTCACTGGAGGTCTTTCACATCTGTAGTGTGCAGTCCTCTAGGGATTTATGGGCCATTCCAGAAAAGCAGTTTTGTGTGTTTAGACCCTTACAACTACCGGTTCTGCTTGTGAGTAGAGACTGGACAATGAGCTCGCATTAACTGCTCCAGAGGGGGCACTGCAGCAGTAGAACCACAAGCCAAACACCTGCTCTTCTGTGAGCTTTAGATGTTCATGTGGGTGGTGTTGGTGGAAGAACCTGCTACTGTTTCTTCCCCAAGGATCGTCTTCCTCCTCGTTAGAATTATCACTGGACTTTGCTTACCCTTTATTATGAGTTGGGGGCCTGGAAGATAGGTACAGTGGTAAAAAACAATATACTGCCTACATTTTGTAATACTTTATTTTTAGCCACCTGTTCCATAACTGTACAGTCAGGCATTTGTGTCTTTTTTGTCTATGAAGCATACCATTGTTTGGTAAGAAAACAACAAATAGCATTTCTGCAGGTGTTGTGGGTGAAATCGTACCTATTACTACTTGTAATGATTTATCAGTTATACTGACAAAAAGATTGTGTATTTTGCTTTTCTTTTAACTTTTTATACCACCTGACCAGAGCTCTATTTTTGGATTACTGCTTTTCTGATTTACCGTTTTCCCTGTCTCATGTCTCATTAAACCCAGTGGCTGATCTCCCCCATAATGCTAGGTGTGCTTGTAACCAGAGGGTTGATGTGCAGCTCTAAAGTATAGGTATGCAGTTATGATTCAGGATCCTCTGAGTTGCCACTTGTGCTCAGTTTCATGCAAGAATGAATTACAGTCGGTGAGGAAAAGGAAGAAACAGGTGTTTTAAGTTCTGCAGTCTGCTGTGTACATGCAAATAAGAAGTTGCTGCTGAACCATCAAGCAAGCACTGTCACACCTGTTTAGGGTTTTGCGCTTCTCTTCACCTTGGCCTGTGGAAAAACTGGCAATTTGTGGTTGTCCGGTTGTACATGGTGATTTTCCTGTTGTCTGGTTCCCTGGTGATTGCAGGGCCAATGCTCAGATTATCAAAGATTGGGAGACAGATCACAGTGTTGGAGGAAATGGGGTATGCATGTTGTCCTTCATCCTCTAGCATCCTGCTAGTATGCATTATGATTGCCCTGCCAATGTAAGAAAATGTCTTAAAGGACAGGATGGTTGGCACCCTCCTGGTTAATAGGGGTACCTGCACACTATCTCAAAACTGCTCTTTTAAGTGTGCTCATGTCGTCTGCCCAACACCTTATACTTTGTTAGTACCTGCCTTGCTTATTGACAATCTGTATGGCATGTTGAACAGATTTTATACATGTTCTTTACATCACTTCCTTATTTCTCCTAGGTAGGAAGCATGTTTCAGTCCCCTGTACACAACCTGTACAGTATACGCAAAGCCAGGAAAAATGTGAAGAAGATTCTGAGTGACATTGGCTTGGAGTACTGCAAGGGCTACGCAGAGGTATAAGTCCTGGGTTGGGGACAGGGGCCTAAAAATACACTAATTTACAGTGGATCTAATTCCATTTAATGATCTTATTGAGAAATTTATTTATTTCTTTAATACCTTGGATACTGGATATTTTTCTTGAATTTTATATTTAATATTTTCTTCATTTTTCTCCATCAGGACTTAAAGGAGTTTTATCCAAATGATTTCTATATTAAAAATACCGGCTGGGAAGATGTGTGCATGTGGGATCCGTCATTCACAAAACCCCAGGCAAGTGACATTTTCAACCTTCGTGTTACACAGGGATACTCGCAGAAGATTGCACAGCGGCTGATTTGTAAAAACATCTATTACCCTCTTTATTGACAGTCCCTATATAAATATTAATTTACAGTATCTTTAAGAATTTGTACTTGTCACCTTGGAGTAAGGATATCATCCTTGTGTGTCTTGAATTTGTGATGTGTACCAAATCTGGGATGAAAAGTCTCAAAACACACTGCATGAACCATCCGCTCAGATTGATAACTAACATCACAATGTAAGCAGCCCAGACAACCGTGCATACACGCTGAGGATGGTCATGTTTATATTCTTGTGTACACATCTTTATTTTAACCATTGAACTATATCGACAGGAAAAAAAGTTGAAGATAAATATGCTAGAATGTGTCATGCAAACTATGTAAAATCTGTTTTCCTGCTTATTGCAAAGTGCATCATAGTTGATGTCCTCACTGCAGCCATTGATAATCAAAGGTTTTCTGTTCTGCCACTAAATTTTTAGCATAGAAATATGTTCCTTAAATGGCTTGCAAAAAAGCAGTCCCTCTGTAAAATCAGTAAAATTGGTTGTACTACTGTGTAACTGTGAGAATTGTCATTAAACTTGCAGTCTGCAGGCAGAGGATCCATAACACATTTCAGTGTATATTTTGGGTCATTTTTGAGTGAGTTGTCAGTCTGTGAACAGGTCTTTTTCCTGTAAGAAATAATCATATCAGTACCTGGACAGCTGGACCTATACAGGGGGGAGTACTGCTGTCAGCTGTTTATTACTATCTAGTCCACTTGTGTTTCTAGAATACCTCTTAAGAATGTGAAGTAAACAGCACCATAAAACTTGCTTATTTCTAAGGAATGGTTTATATTTTAACCATCCTGCTGGTAAATATTTCACATGCCATTTTTGAGTCTGATGGCGCTAATTTAATATTGTACATTATACAAATAAAATGCTGTAAACCATTGTGGTAGCAACTGTTTGTGTGTCCCATTTAACCATTCTCCTTTGTGCCCCTCTGCAGGAGTACAGGTCAAAACCCTTCTGGTGCTCAGGATGCTCCTTCTCCTCTAAGTTCTTCTCTGCTTACAAGAGCCACTTCCGCAATGTGCATAGTGAGGACTTTGAGAGCCGTATCCTACTTAACTGCCCCTACTGCACCTTCAATGGGAACAAGGCTACCCTGGAGACCCACATCAGGCTGTTTCACATGCCCAACAAAAGCACTGGGGCCGGGGGCTCTTCGGTGGGGAAGGATGGCATCCCAAAGGGCCGGTTGCTGGACAGTGCAGAGCAGGCTGTGTACTACTGCAAGAAATGCACTTACCGGGATCCTCTGTACAATGTGGTGCGGAAACACATCTACCGGGAGCACTTCCAACATGTGGCTGCACCCTATGTTGCCAAGGCGTCAGAGAAATCTGTCAACGGTGGTACTGCCTTGGGCCCCAACACTCATCGAGATTCTGATACCATCCACTGCAAACGCTGCCTATTCATTCCACGCACATACGAGGCACTAGTTCAGCATGTAATTGAGGACCACGAGCGCATTGGTTACCAGGTGACTGCCATGATTGGTCACACCAGCGTGGTGGTGTCTCGGCCGCAGTCCGTGGTGTCGCTCTCCCAAAAGCCTCAGGATAAAAGCATCCTGGGAGTGACAGGTAAAGTTCCTCTGACGAGTGGTGTTCATGCGATCAGTGCCCAGCAATTGAACCGGCTCACTCAGCCCAAGACAGGTATGCTGTCCTCGATGCCCCTGAAACAGGGCCAGTTTGGGCTGAAGGGCTCTGCCACCCAGGTGTTCTCAGTGGCCAGTCCACAAGTACGTATCACACTTCATAGCAGCCAGCAGGGATCACTCCCTATCCAGACGAATGTATCCCCTGGGAACAACACACGAGGGCTGTCATTAACTGGGCAAGTGGCAGTTCGTTCAAGCATCCAGGCAGGAAGTTCCACAGCCACCTCAGCATCCTCTGCACTCAAGGCAATCCCATTATCCTCACGAGTACAGGCTGCTGCCACAACGGTAACCTCCATGAACCCTGGTAAAAAAGGAGGCAGTGGCTCCCTCCTTGGTACCTCCTACACACAGAAGTGGAAGATCTGCACAATCTGCAATGAACTCTTTCCAGAGAATGTGTACAGTGCGCATTTTGAGAAGGAGCACAAGGCAGAGAAGGTGCGAGCAGTGGCTAACTACATCATGAAGATCCACAACTTTACCAGCAAGTGTCTCCACTGCAACCGCTACCTGCCTAGTGATACGCTGCTTAATCACATGCTGATCCATGGCCTCTCCTGTCCACACTGCCGTGCCACCTTCAACGATGTTGAGAAGATGGTAGCGCACACACGCATGGTACACCCAGATGAGACTGTGGGTCCCCGCAATGACTCCCCACTGACCTTTGACCTCACCCTCCAGAACAGCAACCCCAAAAATGTCCAGCTCATTGTCACCACATACAACATGCGTGATGCCCCTGAGGAGTCTGTGGCCTTTCATGCCCAGAACAACTCTGCTACAGTTGTGTCCCAGGCTTTGAAATCGACCCCAAAGGTAGCTGAGATACAGAGCAGCTCACTAGCCAAAAGTGCGCCCCAGGCAGCTGTTCCATACAAGAAGGACGTTGGCAAAACTCTGTGTCCATTGTGCTTTTCCATCCTGAAGGGCCCCATATCAGACGCATTGGCTCATCACTTACGAGAGCGACATCAGGTCATACAGACGGTGCATCCGGTGGAGAAGAAGCTGACCTACAAGTGCATCCACTGCCTAGGGGTGTACACCAGCAACATGACTGCCTCCACCATCACTTTGCACCTGGTGCACTGTCGTGGCGTAGGCAAGACACAGAATGGACCTGACCCCCGGCCAGCACACACCATCCTGAGTAAACGTGACTTAGATCCTGCAGACACCTCTCCTGCTAAAAAGCTCAAGCTGCAGGAGCCAGAGTGTTGTCCACCTGTGGTGACAATTGATGGTTCCGATGAGCCAGTGACTCTGGCACTGGACCCCAAAGGCCACGAGGATGAGTCATATGAGGCGCGCAAGGCCTTCCTCACAGCCTACTTCAACCGGCAGCCCTACCCATCGCGCCGTGAAGTCGAAAAGCTAGCCTCTTCTCTGTGGCTGTGGAAGTCGGACATCGCCAGCCACTTTGCTAACCGGCGGCGGACGTGTCTGCAGGACTTAGAACAGAGGAAGCAAGTTATTCTTCTGGGATTCGACATGCAGGAGGTCAGCAAGCTTCAACACGGCCTGGACTTTGGCTCTGAGTGGTTGTTTATTGGCAGGCCCACAAACAAAACTCGAACGTCCAAGTTCTTGGTTGGGCAGTCTGCAGAATCCGCCAGCCGGCGTGCAGGGAATTTGTCAGCAGCTGCCTGTTTCCGGCAGCAGAGGGAGCTGGCAAATGGACCAAACAGGACAATCAAGGGTACATTAACACCAAGTTCTGGGAAGGAATTGGAGACCATTACATTGGATAGTGAGTCAGAGGATGAGGGTGGCTGTGAGAGAGGAAACGGAACACATGAGGAGGAAACAAAGATGAGAGACAGAGAGAGGAGCTATAAGAATAACAGGGCATGGGAGGACTCTGTGTGCATTGGGGAACCTGCTGATGGAGGTGAAAAGGTGAAGTTGCCAATCCCATTGGACAAGGGCTCCACTGCCCACAGCCAGAATGGTTACAGGCTACAGGAGCAGCAGGTGAGGCAGAGCAAGATAGAGGATAAGGTGGAGAGGGACAACTGGACACCCAACAAGGTATGGCAGAACCCAAGTGGACAAGGAACACGGCAAAGTGCAGGTGTGGCTGTGCAGGAGCTGTCAGAAGGCAAGAGTGGAGGTGCTGAACCACTTCCGTCTCTACTGGCGGGGGTAGTGGGGCTTAGTAGTCAAGAGGTATGATGCACACACAGCTTACCTCAAATTTATAGGTGCTCCTCAGGTGCTGGCAGGTGTACCTGCACAATTTGGATCGACAGCCAGGAGATTTTGCTCCTGGGCTATCAATGTTGCCATCGCCTCGGTTAGAAGCCATCTGAAGAACAGAGACGAGGGAACAGAACATTCTGGATTTCATACAGCTGCTTGATATTAAAATGCCCCACAAGGAGAAAGGCATCATGACCTGCCTTTGCGCAGGAGACATGGTTTTGAGGATGCAAAAAAAAGTAATGATTTCAATATCTTTGTGTTCATACTCCGTGAGATGTTTTATTTGGCCCTTTGAAGGTGGCTAGACTGACTGGTTAGACCTTACAATGTTCTAAAGAAGAGAAAGGCTATCAACAACACTGTATATTTGTACAGCCTTTTAAAGTGATTTTAAACACTTGTTGCTTTAGTGCATTTCCGTTCTACTTGTGACCCTCTCAGTGCTCAAGTCAGGTCTGATGTGGGCCCCTCTCTTGGGTAGCAAGTGCTGTCTTCACTTCTGTTTCCTTTCATTATTTTGTAACAAAAGTAGTATTTTGCAAAAACAAATCTATATGACCTTAAATTACAAATTAAATTAACATTCTTGTTTTTGCTGTAAAAAGAATACCTTGGTTGTTTTTTTTTTTTCTTCCCAGGGTGGTTCATCTGGCCACCTTCAGTGGGTGGCAGCTCAGCTGCTCTCACCCACATCTAGTGTTTTAAAGCTCCAATTGATTTTGTGTGAGCTCAGTCCTCTGAGCTACACAGTACCTTTGAGAAGGTTTCATTTTTTAATCTATGAATCAACACCCTTTCTGTGGTGTGACCATTTATTATTAATGTACAATACTGTGGAATGTTAATTTGTGGTCTGTCATTTCCCTTTTTTTTCCATTGAAGCCTTTTTGGACAATTAAAGCGATGTATTGTTCACACCAATGGCCAGTACTGACTGACTGACAGACGGGAGAGCACAACAGAGGGAGGGTGCAAGGCCATCTGCAACTTCCTGACAAGCAGTTGTTTTACAAAATGTTTTTTGAGCATCTCATAGTTTTAGAAAATTCTTCAAATGAACCTTAGATTTTTGTCAGATAACCTGTACCATTGATTAGATTTTCACTACAGTAGATGTTATTTTTAAAAACCCTATAGCTGTTTACTGAGGACAGAGTAAAAGCTAGCAGTGCAAGTGCTGGAGCAGCTGAAGAACCCACTCTGCCTGTTGGTACATTTGACTTCCTGCTCTGACAGTCAGTTTGTCTTTCAGATGATGTCTGTATACAGGCACTGTGTGCAGACAGGTGACTCTGTGCCACTTGGCCTTTGCACACTACTACCCCAGTTGATTCTGTTGGTGGGGCTCAGGAATCACAAGAAGCATTTTGATAAAGTACACTCGGCTTTCGGATTACAATTTTTCTTAAACGTGCCATGACTGAGCTTTTTGTTCAAATGTCACATGATACTTGTCACTCCTAATTTGATATGCAAATTGATAGTAAGTGGTCACACAGCACTGCTGGAGGCCCACAGTTCTGCACTTCTTACAGGGGACTGCTGGAAAGAAAGACCTCCCTTGGAGGGAAACCAGTTAGGATCATTAAGTAATGTGAGGTTGAGGTGGGTCTTCCTCCCTCCATTCAAACCCAGGTAGCCAGCAGGGGAGGACATGGGGTCACTTCACACTGAACCTACTGCAATGGTTAGTTTCCCAACCAGCCTGGTCAGGGGCTTGCTGGTTCTACAGGGGGCCTCCTGTGAGAAGTGGGGGGTTGGGGGGACCTTGATCCTGCCGTGGATAGTGTCTCCATCTAGTGGCTGCAGGCTGTTTTGCCCACTTGGCTGTTCCTCAGTACTGATGTGGAGCTGCGGGAGCAGGTGGGCGCCAACACCTGAGCTGCTGTAGTCTTTGCTTTAACTCCTTCATATCACATCCTCTTTTACTTGCTTCCTGTAACCTGGTCTATCCAGCAGCTGGGCTGCACCTTTTGTCCAATCAGTTGTCCAGGACACCCCGATGTACGTGTGCCCCACATCCTCTTTGTCCACGTGAAGCAGTTGTATGTCCGGTGTGTCCTGGGAGCAACTGGAACTCCCCCACCTGGAGACCGTAGCCAGAGAACCGGAAGTACAGTTTGGACTGTCCTCCTTGGCCTGTTGCCACAGCAACTGTTGCTTCCAGAAACAGTTTGAACAGGGATAGATGAGCGTTTTTCAAACATTTGACCTGTGAAAAGCTGCATATACAGTAATTCCTCGGTATCCGAATGTAATTCGTCCCCATTTTAAATGGAGAAAAATATATACTGCACTCCCAGCCCATAAGAAAACATCTATGTAACTATCAAGCCATAACGTCAGCATGAGAAACACTGTAAACAGCAGTTAGCTAGTTAGAAAACACAATGTTGCCATTAATCTGCATGTTTATAGCACGTGGTGCAATATGTACAGTACAAGACATTTCACCTGTTAGTCATTGCATTACACACGGGAAATGAGAGGTCGCATGCGCGGGGTTCGCAGCCAGTTTGAGTCTTATGACATGTTGAATAAAGACGTGTGTGAAAGTAACCTGCCGTCCGCCTCTTTGTTTCACACAACAGCCGTCGTTTAAATAAATAGGTTTATTTTTTTTAATGAAATGACGCGTTGTGTTCAGGCAAAACAACTGATAACACCCGTGGACGTACGTTTTTGGTTTTAGATAAATTTGTAACCCCATAATTTATTACAATACTTAGTGTTTTTTTAATCAATAAAAGGAATTGTACGATATTAGATTTTTTTAAAAACAATTTTATTCGCGATTTATTTATTTTTTCTTATGGATATGTTTTGAATAAAAACTCGTTACAGCAAAAGTTTCCGTTAGAGTACCTATGCATAGGCATTAGAGAGAGAGATCGGAAACCGAGGAATTGCTGTATTTATGTATTTGAACCCATGCAGGTGCAATAACAGCAGTGCTAAACTCGGGTGACACTGTGCAGCAGGGGGCAGCCGTGAGGCAATATGGGGTTAAACCTCTCTGCTGTCCACGCAACTGGAGCCTAAACATTAAATGACGTGACCTCTCGCGCGTTGCGGAGCGTTTCGGCTTCCTCACTCACCTGTGTGGACTCTAGTGAAGCGCACGCGTTGCCTGAGCGCGCTTGTGCCGGGCCACGAGGAACCCGCCAGGATAAACGTGCACTCACTGCGAAGGTGCGACGTTGTCCGCGTGCTGGTGAGATATGAATGGGAAGCACCTCGTGCCGGACAGCCGAGCCTCGCGCTTCGTCGAGGTGAAGAGTAAGGTGGGTGTAAAACACAGTAACAGTACAGTGATAGTAACGACATTGACCGGCAGTGTGCTGCTCCTCACTCCAGTTTTGCTAGTAGCTGGGCTGCTGTTTTTCTTTGACCTCTTTTTGTCTTTAAATGCTGTACAGCAATGTGTCACACTGTCGCGACTGACTCTGAAGCTGCACACAAAAAATGATGGTATAAATGTTTATTCATGTGGAAATAATTACAATCATAACTTTACAGCACACATCAAAAAATGTTGTGACAAAAAAGAAAAGATAAAATGAAACGTTAATAAATACAGAGGAAAATGTTAGATAAAGGCAAAATATTTTAAGTAGATGCCCACAGAACTCACCATTAAGGTTAAAGTACAGTAGAGTAACCTAAAGTGTGATGGAGTTACCCAGTTTCAGGGCACAGTGACAGAAAGTCACCTATATGCTCACCTTGGGTGTGTCAGGAACATGCAGCACAGTGGTCTCTGAGCCTACACTGAAATGTATTCTGAATTGTACTCTGATGTACCTTGGTGCCAGTCCGGTTCAGGATTTGTGAGCGGTTGTGTAGGATACAGGTTATAAGAGGGTTCAAGTGTATATGTGGGCAGAAACTGAAATTTATCGGAGATTAGCACCTAGATTTCTAACTTTTGGCTTAATTTGTGAAGCTATATAACCATGTTTTTGTTACTAATTTCCTTTGAGTATTTGGGATGGTGACTAAAGTTTAAATTTGGTCTGTATTTGTTTCATTTTTGGACTAACGTCATTATCAGCCAGTTCTTATAAACGGTCAACGCTGACAGCAATATCCTGAAGTTTTTAATTAATTTTGGAGGCCAGTCCATCACAGGGTAACCACACACTCACACACACAAGGCAATTTAGAAACACTAATTCATGTGTTTGGACTGTGGGAGGAAAATGGAGAACCCACAGAAAACCCACATAGACATAGGGAAAACATGACACAGAGCTGAATTCAAACCCCCAACACAAGAGTCACAAGGCACAGTCTACAGCCGCCTGTTGTGCTGCCACTAAAACAGTGAAATAAGAATGAAAAATAATAAGAATTAAGATTTTTCATTGTAGAACACCCTTATGTAACAGGTATACATGGAGCATGAAATGAAGATCCTTGTGTCCACAGTGTGCAGAACAGGGTAAAGAAAATTAGAGAATGAACAATAAGAACATAATATACATAGATAGATGCAATTCTCAGTTTTACAAGAGGTCACCATAGGAGTAGATCTTTAAGGATGAAATATATACACACTATATGAGGGAAGCCTTATGTGGTCAGGATCCAGAGTCACATTCATACACAGCATGTGTGTGTTTGTTGCTTGCTAAACAAGCTGTAACCTGCCTTCCATCCTGTCAGTGTTACCATATTTGCACATGGATCTTGTATTGATTTCCTGTGTGTCCGATCTTTGCTGGGCAGTTTGGAGCCGAGTTCCGGCGGTTTTGCCTACAGCCATCCAGTCTGTGCCGCTTCTGTGACTTCTACACCCTGCTGCAACACATGCACCACATCCCCGATGTGGACATCCTGGTGGGGTATGCGGACCCCTGTGGGGGCGTACTACCCATCAGTAATGACAACAATTACCACAGGGCCATGTCTATATCCAGGCCCCTGCTGCGCATCTTTCTGCAGAGGAAGGGTAAGCATAGGTACCATGGTAAAGAGACGGCTTTGGAGTGGCACTTCCTGCTACTCTGCTTTATTGTGCTTATTATGCTTTGGTTTATTTTTCTGTTTCTTCTGGTGGCCAGTGAAATGTCAGCACTGTAGGGAGGAAAGTGGTGAATTGATGGTAACCAGCCATTTCACATGGGTAAATCACCAGTTGGGGTGTTAAACTGCTACTGTGCAGCATCCAAACTAAAGTTTGCAGCAGCAGTGAGGTTATTGAACAGTGACCTCTTTGTCTTTAAGGTGACTTACGATTACAATCATTAATTATACCAACACTTTTCTCTTAGGAGACATGCAGTGATATGTTTGTATACTTGCAGGTATTACTCATTTATACAGCAGGTTGCTTTTTACTATATTAATCCAGGGTAAGAACTGTGAGCCAATACTACTGCTGCCTGTAGGGGCTACCTATGGCCCCCATAGGGAATGTGTGGTTCTGCATTGAAATGCCATGCACAGGTGTGTGTGTATGTAACAGTTCTCCTTGGGGGTTTGTTTTTTGCAAATTTTGCTGCATTTGAACTAAATAAGGAAGATATTTTGTGTGTGTGTGTTTGCTCATGGAGGGAACTGCTCACTATCAGCTGACTACAGGAATAGCACTCGACAAATATAAACACTTTAGCTGGAAGCGCTGCCCTCAGGTGTGTGTTCTGGACCACTGTTTACCCCGGTACTTCTGGGAGCGGAAGGACAGCTGTACTTTCGCTGCCTTAGTGACCATTCATGTTGTGGAATACACATGTGAGCAGCAGCTGGTGTAGTGGCTACAGCCACTGTTTGAGGTTGCAGGTTGCAGGTTTGAATACGACCTCCTGCTGTAGTGCCTTTGATCCAGATACCTACCCTGAGAAACTGAAAAGGTTCCTACTGTATAAATGGGTAAATCAGTGTAAGTTGCTCTGTAGAAAAGGGTCTGATAAATGTACTAATGGTAAAAAGTATCATACAGCTGTGATCCAGCTTGAACCTGGGATCCATTTCACTGAGTCACTGTTCAGGCATCAGCTGATACCAACACACCTTCATCTCTCGTCTGCTCATGCTGCTACTTCCTTCTTTCTTCTACTGATAACACACCTGATTTACATAACCTGTCGAACTCACACCCATGTCCAACTTCCCTGATACTATCAGACTGTTGTGATGGAACTGAATCACCCTCTTCTCACCACCTCTCTGAGACTTGTTCTCTTGTGTTCTCCTGCCTTTTTTCACCTGATACACTATTGTCCCATTCCACTAGAGTGAACAGAAAGGCATCAGTCACAGAGGAAGAGATTTAGTCACAGACACAGGATGATCAAAGTTTGTGTGTCTGATGCCAGCCATGCTGCTGGTTCATATCCCTCAAATTGCTGCCTGTAGAAGTGACTTTCAAACAGCAAATACATAGGTAATCATAATAGATGGTGTTGGGCTCATTTTTGTAGCTATCAGATCAGGAGAGAAATTAATCTGAGAGAGTTGGGATTCATTAGCTCTGAGGGACACTGGGAGCTCATCCTAACACATTAATTCTATAGTATTTCTATAGGTCAAAATTTGGCTGCAGGGAAATGTCAGTTGGCCACCTGGAATGTCACTGTTCAGCCTGTGTGTGTGTTTGTGTGTGTGTGTGTGTGTGTGTGTGTGTGTCCCACAGAGGATGTGGACGCCCACACGTTTTTCAGAGATGCTCCCAGCTGGAAGATGCCAGCCCTGGTGGCAGTACTTCGCCGGGCCCAGTGCAAGCCGCCAGTGGTCATTGGTGCGCCCCGAGACTTCCGGGCTGTGTCATCTGTAGTCGACACAGATGTGCTTCCTGTGTGGCTGCGGCGTGTGCGGCTGCACCGGCGTGGTTCCGACTTGCCACTTGGCTTCTACATCCGTGATGGCACCACCAATCTGCTCACGTCCCACGGTGTGCAGAGGGTCCCGGGGGTCTTCATCTCGCGTGTCATGCCAGGTGGCCTTGCCCACAGCACAGGGCTGCTGGCTGCCAACGACCAGGTCCTTGAGGTCAATGGGGTTCCAGTGGCAGGGAAGTCCCTGGACCAGGTGACCGACATGATGGTCGCCAACAGTCACAACCTGATTGTCACAGTGAGGCCAGCTGATCAGCAGTATAACATGGTACAACTGCCTAGTGCTGCCTCACAAGTGCCCTCGGACCTTGAGCAGAACTTCCCCTCTGAGAAAGATGAGGAAAGCGAAGAGGAGGACCTGGTAGTGGAGGCAGGGCAGCAACCGAGGCCCGTCCGCAGGTATAAGCTTCACCTGGGCCTGAAGCTGAGCAACCCACACACCACATATGGCAGCAGCACTGGCTCCCTGAGTGCTACTGACAGTGAGGGGGGTGAAATGGAGGTGGAGCCTGAGGATGAGAGTAGCCTGGAGAGACACACACACAGGTCACACCTGAACACTTGTTATAGTAAATTACTGTGTTTGCCAGAAAGTAAATCCTCAACTTTCAAGTTGAGTTGAGGCACCAGTGTATAACAAACAAATACACTGGTACACCTCATGTTAAGATTAGGCAAGCTATTTTTTTATTGTGTAATTTTCAAATTCAGTTTAATAACATTTTCCCTCTGTAGCAAAGTGAACATGACTTGTTTTCCAAATATGCTGACAGATGGCAACAATGAGGACTCAAGGGCAACAGTAGTGGGGCCACCTTAATTCCATTCACCCGCAGAGTGTTTACAGTTCCTGTCTGCTGCTTCTCAGTGTCAGTGATCACGAACAAGAACAAGAACTTTTCTCTTATTTATGGGATGAATCAGTCAACTGCTGGCACTCAAAAGGAGTTTGTGTAGACAGTGTATTTCTATTTTTACTCTTTTTGAAAGTTTGAATTAGTTTTCATAGAGCATATTGAATATTAACAGAAAGTCACACAAATTATTTTGATTTATTATGACTATCTGACATTTTTAGACTATAGCCTGTGAATAAATTGAATGAAGAGTGAGGGAAGGTGAAGAGTCACTACATACACATCTACATACTTAGAGAAATATAAATACACACACTGAGACACTAACACACATAAAGTATAAGTGATGTCCTCCATATGTCAGTAATAGTCCATTGCCCTGAATCATTAGTTGAAATGGGTGCTGCTCCTGCTGATTTTGTTGCTAAATGTGATCGTCTGATAACACTTTACAATTTTCAGGCCATTTAAAACATTTATTGACTATATTTACTATGAAAAGCAACACAAATATTACAAATTTAAAATTTTTCATTACAAATCTGTTTTTGTTTAGTTAACATAATTCTGTAACCTCTTTCTCCATGTGCTGAAGCAACAATGAACCAAATCCGAATTATGGACTGCATAATTTATGTGATTTTTATTGTTTAACTGGTGTATGTTTGTGTCCTTCAGACAGCAGTTAAATTTTCAGCTGAAGCCACATGCAGCACTCAGAAAACAAGAAGTGTGGGAAAGAAAAGAATAATTACAGGGGTCACAGGTCCCCAAGAGTGAGTCACACAGATAAAGGGATCCTTTTTGACCCTTTATTTCTCCAACACACGTTGTTTGCTGAAGGTGGAGAGGACAGGGCCGGCAGCTGCATACCTGTTCCACTTCCTGCAATTTGCACCACATGACTTTCATCCAATCAGAAAGCTCAGGTTATTTGGACCAGCTTCCAACTGGATTCTGGAATTTCATGTTACTCTGTTCTTGTCTGGTTATTTTGCTATGTTAAATTCATATATAAACATAGCTGTTGCTAATACCACTTAAGCACTTTTCTCCTTGCTACAGTTTAATTGAACAGAGCAAAATGAACATACATAGACACAATGTGTGACATAGCCAACTGTCCAACATGACAGTTCTCTCACTATTCATCCTTGCTACCTTTTTAAAACCTTTTGTTTAAAAACACTCCAATCAGCAGCTAGTTAAAAAACGCGATGCATCACTGAAACCTGATTGTTAAAATCAAATTTCTTCTACTACATGAGGAGTGTAGGTAAAGAAACCTTGATGCAGGACATCAGCCAGGTGATGTGGCCATAGTGCTTGGTGACCTCAGAAGGGGTTAAAAAAAGTTAGTAATGTGAGCAAGTGAACAACTTTTTTATTTTGATGGTTCTTGTGAAGGTATGCTATTTGAACAATTGAATCTGAGAATTTTTGAGGCAGGACAGCAGAATTACTGTGTATTTGGAATTTTAAGTATAAAGTGTATGAATTAATGGAGTTTTGTCAGATGCAGTGTGTTTTTAAACATTTTGTGTGTTTTGAATGTGCATCGAGAATTTTGGAGATGTTTCTGAGAAACTGTTTTACTGAAGTAATTGTATTTTTCTCTAAATCTTCTTTACATTTTCTTTAAATCTCAGAAACAGGGTTTAATAAATGAAAGGGGAATATGTATTTTTAACCGTATTACTGATAACGACGATAATCGTCATTATTATGCGGTAACAACGCGCTGAGAACGTATTGTATTTTTTCCCTTTTACACGAATGTAAATGAGTTGTCCTCTTAACGGATGTTTGAGTGATTAGCCATCTTATTGGAGCTACTGCCACCGTGTGGCGATCTCGGCCCTTTATGGCGAACACGGGAAACCACGGCTACGTTTCTGTAAATTCAGTTTTTTAAATTTTTTTAAAATAAACGGCAAGCCTTTATTATTTTGTCAACAACAAAAACAACAAGTTCAGTTAAACTGTAAATCCGTGTTAAGCGACGGGGTCAATGGTCCGGTTCCTCACAATGTTACGTGTATAGGAACACATGAGAATGTATGATGCATGCTTCGATTGGACAGTCACTAGCAGAAGGCGGGACATCCGAAGGTGCAGCCAATCGGCGAGCCGCACTGCTAACCTTGCAGAGGCAGCAGGGGTGACGGAGTGGGCACAGGACGCTGAAGGCTGACAATGCGATAAAGGATTCGCAATGCTGCTTCATACGCACACCTTCTAATGTAAGTATTCCTGAAAGGCAAAATAATCATTCATATATCCTGTTAGTCAGGGTGCTTTATATACCGTACACACTGAAGTAGGCTACTGTCATGTTTGCTGCGTAGAGCCAGCAGACAGATCCAACTACGTGGCCAATTGTTTGTTTATTTACCAATAAAATAGATAAATGAAAACGCAGTTATCCGTAAAAGGAAAAATAAAACTGGTCTGAGGACGAATTCCCATTATGCGTGCATCTGCCCCTCTGTAAAGTGCTCGTTTGCACAAATTGCAGGAGCTGTTGTTTGACTCGCCGGGAAATCGTCGTTCTTGGCCTGTAAGGCGTTTTATTATTTTACTGCAACTGACACATAATGGATAGGAAATGTTGACTGTTGGATAGGAGAGGGACGCGAAGCGACCAGCTTTCGTCGTTTAGCTTGTTCCTTTATTACGTAATTTACGGTAGCGTGGGGTGTGTGTGTGTGTGTGTGTGTGTGTGTGTGTGTGGTGGGGGGGTCAATCTTGTTTGGAGAACGTCCAATCCCTGACGAGGAGGGCGGGGTAGGGCTGGGTCCTTGGTGACGTCAGAACAGTTGGGGTTAGTTGGACTCAGGCCACTCTCGGACCTCTGGCCTCAGCTGCCGCCACCGCCCATCTGTCTAAGGAAGACAGGTCGCCGGGCGGCCACAGAGCCGGGTTATTTAGGGATGTGGTCAGAAATTTGACAGTGATACCTGCCGCCTCACCAAAATTTAATCATAGTATAAAAAGAGAAAAGTCTGGATTTCCCATTAAAATGCAGTATGTGACTGGTTCTAGTTTACCTTAAAGGTTTGTTTTACACGTTTGCTTTGTTTCCTTTATCCTCAGTGAATCTGATGTTCACTTATTTCAGCAATATGTTTTTTATTATTGTTGTTGGTATTGGAAACTGGAAACAGTTTATAATGTTGTTCATAGTGATTTTTTTTTATTACACAGCATGATGATTTTCACTGTACCTTTTAGCAATGTTTGTTGATCAAGACCCCAACAGCAAGCAGTGGGTTTTGAACCCTAAACGAAGTGGTTGCAGGGCATCAATTCCAAAGTGGGGAAATATATTTTAATGTGTTAATCTATCTTTTGCTGCAAAGGTTTATGTTGATACAGTGTTGGAGCCCACAGTGGTGCTAGAAAGTACCAGATATGGATGTCTGTCTAACAGTTGTGCCAATGTGGGTTTGGACCATTTTCCACCCCACAAGGCCTGTTGCCCTGCTGCACCAGTGTCCTTTTTGTTGCTTAAACTATGTTTACACCTGCAGGGCGTTGGTGGCCACTGCTGTTCTCAGGTGAGACCCTTGAAAGGCAACCCTTGGCACGGCCTCGCACGGGCAGGGGTGGAGATGGCACCTGGAGTGTGAGCTGCTGACGGAGAGCGATTGGGAAGTGACTGTGTGACTGACTGGTGTGGCAGCACAAACATGTCCTACAGCAACAGGGAACTGGTGGAGTTCTATGTCAGCTACAAGCTGGCCCAGAAGAACTACTCATTTGCCCACTTCCTGCCAGACGCTACCGAGGATGGAGCACCCCGTATCAACGGCTTGGTGAGTGGGGGCGGGGCTGCAAGGGTGGAGGAGCCCACCTCCTCCCAGGGCCTGCAGGCGGTCAAGGAGGCGTTACGTGACTCAGCCAATGAGTTTGAGTTGCGCTACCGGCGCGCCTTCAGTGACTTGTCGTCGCAGCTGCACATCACGCCCGGCACGGCGTACCAGAGCTTTGAAAGCGTCATGAATGAGGTGTTTCGTGATGGCGTCAACTGGGGCCGAATTGTGGGGCTCTTTGCCTTTGGGGGGGCACTCTGCGTCGAATGCGTCGAGAAGGAAATGAGCCACCTGGTGCCCCGCATTATGGACTGGATGACCGTGTACCTGGACAACCACATTCAGCCCTGGATCCAGAGCCAAGGAGGATGGGTGAGTGGGAACCCATGCTGTCCATTGTCACCATGACAATGGTATTTCCCCCTCTTTTGGACGGGACATTGCCTGTCATTCCTAACTTGGTCTGTTCTTCAGTCCAGACTCAGTTTAACTCTAAGTCACAACGACAGGCGTTTAGTAATAGCTAATTTAGTTTCTCTTACAGCTTTGGCTATAGATAAACAAAAATGCTTTTTAGTTAAATATTAACCTCAGACTGAAAAATTCTGTCACTCCAAACTCCGCTTCAATCCTAATTGCTGATTGGTTCATCCCATAAACATGAGCATCCTTCCTCACTGTTACTGACCACCGCCCCTGAGGCAAGCACCAGATAACTCCTTTCCACAGTGTGTGCAGCTGACTCTAGGCAGTGCCACACTCCTGTAACGTTTGCTATCAGCTGAGAGGGGACAACCTGTGGGAAACAGCTCCTGTTTTTTCTGTTGTAATCAGGGGATAACAGAAAGTGAAGAAAAATGTTTGTAACGACTGTTTTATCTCAGATCGAAGAGTCAGTCTGCTATGTCCCAAGTGGGGTACCGGTTTACTCAGGTTGGAGGGTGATGAAGACTGGCAGCTTTTTGCATTGTGTGTGGGTTTGAGTCCCATCGCCTTGCATTGTCTCTGTTCTCAGAGTTTCACTTTCATTTCCCTCCTTTTTGGGCATGATGCCCTTGAGCGGTGCAGCTCCCCTCCATCTGGGAAATGATGAGCTCAGTAGGCGGTTGCCCTCCCCCTCGCATCTCCCTCCCGTGGTTACCCTACAAGGAACATGACAAGGGCAGCAGGTGCCACCTTGAATAAGGGCCTTGCTGTTGCATTTTTGGTTAAAAAAAAAAAAAAAAAAAAAATAGCATGAAAATGCTTCGGGGGGGACGCATAGAGCACGAGGTAAAATGAAGATAGTTTAGTAGATATTTGAGGCTTATCCATTTAAAAACCACTGTACACCAGCAGGTCTCATTGTGCTGAACCAACTTGCTGCCTGGCTGAACCGCTTCGCATCTCGACCTCAATAGAGGGCAGTGGACTATCCCTGGAACCCTTGCAGCGTGTAGACCCCCTGTCTCTCTCTCGTCCCCCTGCTCAGTTGGTCCTGCAGAGGTGCTGCTTGATCATGTCTCTGCTCCTGTGGGGGAGCCTATCTCATCTTGAGGTAATAGCCAATTGAGTCATTAGTATGACCCCACCCCCCTTGAATGGGCTGATTACCCGGGGGGGTGGCCACTGGCCATGTGAGAACAATGGTGTGTGTCACGGCGGTGAATCGCAGGAATGCAGCCTCTCCTGCAGCGAAAACAAACATGGGCCGCAAATGGATGGTTTCTCAAGGAGGGGGTCACTTTGTAAACTAAACTGTGTATTATTATGCTGGAGGTCTGCTAGTTCATGTTTAGTTATTTGGTTTACTTGGTTGGTTGGCTGAGGAACAGCTGGAATGTATGGAATGCTGAAACCCTTCCCCTGGTGTCAAAAGACCAAGGAACAGGTCCAGTGACCCAAAGTGCCCCCTGTGACCTGAAGTGTCCCCGAAGTGCCTCGCCATTATCACCACTCCCTTTACTAGAATAAACAGCTGCTTAACACACACACAATCTCTCACACACACACACACACACACACACACACACACACACACAGTTCTTACAAGTCAGAGAATTTTTGGTGTGTGTGTGTGTGTGTATCATTGCTGCTGATACTGTGATTTTTGTTATTGCTGTGTGTTTGCTTTGGAAAGAGGTCACTTTATATTTGTAATTAGCATATTTAAATTAAGTGAAGGCCGGCAGGCATCCAGTTGGTGGATATTCGCTTAATGTGCGACTTTGACACAAATGCTGAATGTATCCTACAAGAAAAAGAATTAATTGGACTTGTGCCCGTCGATGAAATAGTTATGTGTGCAGGGTGTAACTGCACTGTTTTTGCCAAACTCTTGCCCACAGGACCGCTTCGCTGAGATCTTCGGCAATGATGCGGCAGCGGAGAGCCGGCGCTGGCAGGAGAGCGTGTCCTGGTGGCTTATGGCTGGCCTTGTTCTCTTCATTGGTGTGGTGCTTGGCTCTGTTGTCAGCAAGAGGTGCCAGTGAGATGGATGGCGTCACCTGCTGGCAGACCTCTAGAATTGTCATCACAGTTGTGTGCATCCAGCCTTGTCCACCTTTGGTGTGTGTTTCATGTCCAGCCCCTGTCACACGCATCCCTCTGCAGTTGTCATTGTTCAAGACAGTGTCTCCTCCAGTCAGCAGGGGGCAGTAGTCAGCTTCCTGTTTGCAGCGCTGGAGCAGCAGGAGCATCTACAGCCCTTGCCCTCGTATGTGTGTTCCAGAACCTTGAGGGCCTGGTCTTCAGGCTGGAGAAAACAAGTGTATCTGTGTGTGAAGCCATTTTGAGTGCTCTGTCTGTTCTGATGTCCTGACAGCGATCATTTTGTTTGTTGTTATTTAAAGTGTTTCTTTTTTGCCATCATAATTACATTAAGACAATTCTAGTGAATATTATTTTCTTTTTAATAAAAAGATATTTTTTTAAACCTCCTAATTTTTTAAGGAAACCTTTTTCTCATTAACCTCTTTATTTTGCTCTGAGGAGGTGCAAATCGCTTGGTCACAGGGTGCTCTCTGTGGATAGTGCGTGACCCGGGTTTGAGGAGCCGCCATTTAACCCCCCTTGTGAAAACACTAACCCCACCTAGCCGTTGCTGCTAGTCAGATCTGCGCACACAGGTGTGAGCAAATACGTGTGTCGCCAGCACCACTGTACTGCTGCGTGAAGTGTAGCATGTACGTTGCCAGGGCTGATGGGAGGCAGAGTACAGATCCCAAGATTGTACATTTTTACTCCGTTTTCCATGAGCCCCCAGTTGCAGAAAACACCCTGTTTCTTGTGTTCCAGTACATTTATGGGACCTAGAATGACCCAAGTCACACAAGCTTGTTTGATGACATCTTTGGCTGGTGGCACAGCAGTTTTACACACAAATGCCACTACCATGTGGCCAGCTGTGAGTGCCTCCTACTGACCATGAAGCAGATTACAGCAGTTGAGCATGAGCATGAGGAAGCAGTGACACATGTCAAGGTCATTGGCCTCTGGATGCCAACATAAAACCAGCATGGAGAACATGGTGTGTCCTTTTCATTTGAGTGCATTTTTTGATAATTTTTGCCCAAGCGTCTCTTTTTATCTCATTAGAGGTGTTTTATAGAAATGTACAGTCGAACTGGGGAGTCATGGTATTGGGGAACAACCATGCAGCATCAAGAGGATGTGGGGGAATTAAAGGTGCCATTATTGTTTGTCTCCAATGTTATGGTTGAGGGAGGACAGTTCCACAATATTTGTTGTCCGTTCACTCTTGTCTCCCTCACATGAAGGCTGTGAGGGTCCAGTCATCAGAGGGGTCCATTGTTGCCTGTTGGCCGCCAGGTTCCTGTCAGTTACACAGAAGGTTTAGTACATTTCAGCAATTTTGTGTTGCGCTGCCAAGTGAAGCTGAGCTTCATCTCACACTCGCAGTCCTTAAACTTCCTGGTCATCTGCCAACTGTCCTGCACTGTTGTTTCCATGGACATCCAAGTAGCCTGTGTGTGTGTGTGTGTGTGTGTGTGTGTGTGTGTGTGTGTGTGTGTGTGCGCGTGTGTGTGTGCGTGCGCGCACGCTAGTAAAGCGAAATGATGGTTTAAAGTAGGTTAATTTAGCAACATTGAGAAACTTTAACAAAGAAAAATGTTACCTGCGGTGTCAAGTGTGTAAAGCGATGTTTTCTTCCCCTTTGTCTTAAACTCACTTATCTGATTTGAACTGGGTGTCTCCATTACTGTGTTTGTTTTAGCAAAATTCAACAGAAGATAGAGTATTTTTTTAAAAAGTTATGTTGTCTTTCCTTTATAGTTTCATAAAACTGTAAATAGATTATCAGGAAGAAAATGACACAATTTGATGTCTTAGAAGCCTGCTTTCATGTCCAGATTAATCCAGAACCTAATAAAAGATAAATATTAAATGTGTGCCTTTGATCTCTTTTTTTAGATTTTTTTACAAAGACATCTTTCTCTTTTTGACTTCACTTCAGATTCTCCTACAGTCCTCTGGCTGTTTACTGCCATCTGTTGGCTCAGAAGGTGAAGACTTACAATACAGACAGATCTGTCCTTCCTGTAGGGAAGTTTGACAGAAATCCTGTCCTGGAAGAAAGGCAGCTTTTAGCTCTGTGATCCTCATGTGTTCAACTGACCAAATGCAGGAATTTGAGAAGGTTGTCAATGCCAAATATCCACAAAGAGTACTACGCTTCCCATTCAGACCTGATATTTATGAAGCTCTTCAGTTGGGGTAACATAGGGAAAAGCCCTCAGCCCTCATGGTCTTCCTTACAATTCTTTAAGTCAGGGTCTGAGATACAATAAACCCCAAATTTTACTGCCATGGGAGGGGGCTACTGCAAGCATAGGGGCCACATTTACCCCTGGCTGACGGCAGTAGTCTCCTCACTCGAAATTGGACCTCCAGCCGAGCTTCATTCCATCACAGTACCACCTCTGGCTACACATGAATCATAGACCTGCATCAAAGACAGGGCGAAAACAGCAACATAACCTGCAGTCAGCAGGCATGAAGGTGCTGTCAGATGATGCCATCCGGTAGAAAGGTGGTTCTTACACATCACCTCCACAGCTGCAGCTCTGAGCTCCGATTCAGAAAGGCAGCTTCTCAGAATGTGCCGGATCAGCCCTGAATCTGCAGACCTGAGAGCAGCTGGTGGCACCTTCAAACATCACACATCATGCTGTGTATTTGCACCTCAGTGTTTTGATTGTTTCCACGTTTTTAGTTCTACCTTTATCGTAAATTTATTTTATACTCTCATTTTTTCACTCAGTGCCTTTTAGAAAAAACTTACCACTTCCCTTTGATCCATTTTCAGATTTTAAAATGAGTAGAAACTGGTGACATTTCACACATTTGAAGATATACAAGTAGGGCTTACTTGTTTACTGTTGGTGTCCACTTGTTAAATAAACAGGATATAAAAAATTGTTCATTAACGGGACTTCAGAATTTTTATTCTCAACTTTTAATTGTGTATAATTAATACAACAACAAATATAATGTATGTAGATTTTTTTATTAAATATTTTACTATATATTACTGATGTAAAGGTGTTTCATAGATTGTGCCAGATGTTCTATACATGAAGACACACACAGGGTAGAAACTTATAAATGACTCCTTACCAGAGTAAAAAGAATGATCCAGCTAACCAGAGTTTTTAAACTGTCTGCAGGGACCTAATGTGAAGCAGGTTGAGGGTTTTGAAGATGGCAGCCTTGGGTTTGTGGCCCCCCAGCGTGCCCTTTCCTTGTATGGCTCCTACCACGGGACATCTAGCAGCCAGAAGTCAGGGTCTGTAGGTCACACCTCCCAGCTGGTAAACTCTGTGCTGCTCTGAAACGGAAGACCCCCAACGGCACTCATTGATCCAGTGCTGGTGGGAATCACCCCCTGCTGACAAGGCGTCCCAATGAATTAATTCACAGTCAACAATCATTACCTTCTGCGCACAGTAGAAGGAGTGGCGGCACAGCAGCTATATGGGGGTCACTAGATCACGCTGTGCATGAGGGGATCGACACACAGTACCATATTTTTCATTAATTCTCAGCTGGGCAGAGACAGTTAGAAGGAGTCCTGCGACAATAGGAAGTTTAAAATGAAAAACTGAAAACAAACAGAAAATCACCTCTGCAGCTTCACACATACACACACACACACACACACACACACACACACGAACCCACAAAAACACACACACACACGCGCGTGCGCGCGCACAGACACTGGCATGCCCATGAGCGGTGATCCTTGGATGGACTGCCGCTGAAGGCTCATCCCCACATGCTTACAACACTTCAACAACATGACCAAGAGCCTAGGTTTGTGAACCAGCGCTGGAAAGTGGTTTTATTATAGAAGCTCTCTGTAAATGGGCACAGCGTGACGGACACAGCAGCAGGTGCATGGGGGGGGGCAAGGACAGCTGGGCACTGGGTTGGTGAGTTGCTGGGTGGCTGGGGGGGCATATGCTCATCCTGCAGAAAAGTTGGCCGGGATGTTTATACACTCTCCCAGAAAGGTCCGGAGTGCTAGTGTGAGGTAGGGCCTTTTCCAGCGAGGGTTGCGTATCCCGCCCCTAAAAGCGCCGGGTACGGGATGTCAGGTGTTGGGTGTCGGTATCAGGTTTTGGGTGTTGGTGTGGCGCTGCTCCTCACTGGTTGCGGCCGCAGGGCCCTTTGGTGTGTTTGCACGCAGGAGCAGCTGTCAGTTCTCTGAAGGTGTCGGTTTGCCACAGGAACAGTGACTGGCAAGCAGAGGCGTCTGACGAGGAATGTGAGCCTGGTCTACTGGATGTTCTCCATCATTTTCAGCCACTCTGCAGAGGAGAGGAGAGCAGAGGCAATGCTTGGGAATAAAGTTGTAGTCAACAGTGAAGCAAGAACAGGACATGAACACAAGTGTGTTTTGTATTGCTGAGTGTTATATGCGCATGGATGTGAGCATCTGTGTGTGACTGTCCGCCTGGCAGTGACACACCATCAAAGTCAATCTTCCCATCATTGTTCTTGTCACCGTCGGCCATCAGCTCGTCGATCTCCTCCTCAGTGACGGGCTCTCCGGATGAGCGTAGGATCTCACCAAACTCCTCTCTGTCAATGAAGCCGTCACCGTTCCTGGGGCAACATGGGGCAGGAGCTCAGAGAGAGGCAGCTGAGAAGCACAAACACACATTCTCCTTTCCTTGCAGAACATCTCTTTCACTCATATACATTCAACAAATAACTGAGCGCCACCACAATGAAGCCTAGCATGTATGAAATGATAAAAACTCTCTCAGAATATATGTAATGATGACAGTGATAATGATGATGACAATGATGATGATAGTGATGGGTAGAACATACTTGTCAAACATGCGGAAGAACTCTGCCAACTCCTCCTCGCTCTTGCCGGCCTGGTCCTCCTTAAGCTGCTGCACCATCATGACCAAGAACTCCTCAAAATCGATGGTGCCGCTGCCTGTGGGGGATTGGTCATGGAAGGGTCAGACACTGACCAGCTGAGGGTCTAGCGAGAGCAACCGTAAGATGGTTTTGAGAAAGCTGAGCTCAGGCAGTGCCACAGAGCCTGTCCCCTCACCGTCTTCATCGACCTCCTCGATGATGGCATCCAGCTCCTCTCTGGTGGGGTTCTGACCCAACATCCTCATGACGGTGCCCAACTCCTTGGTGCTGATGTCTCCACCACCATCGGTGTCAAACATGTCAAAGGCGGCCTTGAACTCTGGGATATGGCGACAACAAACGTCTTTTGTTAGGGTGTTTTGACAGTTACGTGGTGCATCAGGGTGGAGGGTCACTTACCGGCGATCATCTCCTCGCTCAGGAAGGAGCGGGCGTCTATCTGTGCGTCAGTTGGCTTGGAACAGAAACAGAGAAATGAGGCCGGTCAGGGAGGCGTTAGCAGACAGGACCTTGCTGGTTGGATACTGTATGTTGGGTAACTACGGCAACAAGGAGACAGGGAGCCTGAGAAGGTTTTTGAAGGTCCCAGGTTCCCTGACTGGGGTCTCTGAGCACAGACTGCCAGCACCCTCCAAGTGGACGGGTCTGACACCTTGATGGACAGGAACTCCCCCAACCTTTCAAAGCCCAGTTGCTACCCCATAAGGGTTCCAGAGTTTCTTGACATCTGACACAAATGAATGACAGGAACTGTGGAAATTTGCAGCCAGCAAGGAGACTTATTCACTTGTGTCACACAATCCTGTTAAAGAAGTGTTTGCAAGGCTGTTGGAAATTACTTTGTGCCAAAAAAACCAACAAACACTCAAATAAACATGACCATTATCCAAGCAAGAAATAAACAAACTAAATTTAACACACCAGTTTTGTCTCTGATGTGGTGGAATGATCTCTCCGTGTCCCTCAGAGCTGCTGAATTCCTGCCAAACTCATCTCTCCAGCCATTTCTCTCCTGATCTCCTGACACCTACATTAATGACTCCAACACCATCTGCTATGATAATCTATGTATTTGCTGTTTGAATGTCACCTCTAAAGGCAGCAACTTGAAGGAAGTGAACATGGTAGAAATGGTGAACATGCCAGCAACATGGTAGAAACCCAAGTAGCTAACAAGCTTTTGGAGGGAACTTCAGTGACTATTGTGAAGAACTGCCTCACACAGCTCTTTCTTACATACTTGGAAATGCACATTTTCACTTTGTTCCAGCAGCTGAGTGACAGCGGTACCTTTGCCGGTTCCTGTCCATGTGGTCTTGTTCTGTGCTAATCTACCACGCCCCCACAAGAGAGACTGCCCAGCTGCAGGACAGTTCATATCAGCAGCCCTTCAGTCATTTCACTGTCCAGTGCAACTGATAGCTTTATGTGCAGCTGGAGTCAGCAGGACTAAACAGGAACGACTTATTTTTGGTCATTTATATACAAAAATTCCAAGTGACAACAATTTTACTTTTTTACTGGTGCACAAATACAACTCTGTTAGTTTTGGCTAAGATAACCTGACCAGCTAAACCTGTCCTCCTCAACCCCTGCTGCTCCCGCCTGGGTCTCCTGCTGAACTACACACAGCAAGCAGGAGGGGGACCTTGCTGACGTTGCCCACTGCCCCCCATGCGGCCAGACTCACAACTGTGCGTTCAGTGACAGTTTCACACTTGTTCTGGCAGCAGTTTGTCCACTGCAGTCACTGGTCCGTGTTTCCCTCTCACACACACTCACACACACACACACACACCAAAACTGCACAGCTGGATAAGACCACTTGGCACACTTGCTAACTGAATGTCAGAAATTGAAACATTTTAAGATAAAAAGCATCCCATTGCAATTCAAAAATGCAACAGCTCTTTATTTTCTAGTATCGATTCAGGATGCAGCAAGCAAACTTACAGGGTGTGACCACTGTCCCTGTCCCAAAGCACTGTGCTCAACACAGCCTTGAACCATGACCTTTCATACACAGACACACGGCTAAACACAGCCACCTACAGGGGGAGCCGTGCTGAACAGGACGTTTTTGTAGGAACCCTGCATGTAGTATTGGTATGGTAACCAGAGTGGAACCTTAAGCTTAGGAGGGCTGGACAGAGGAAACCAGTGACAGCGTCCTCCAGCGCAGTGCTTACCATTTTGCCTGGCGGTGGAGAACCGGGTGAGCAGCGTGCAGTGGAGACCCCTTAGAAACACAGCGCAAAATTCCTGCCTGGAGCAACTGTGTGACATCCCATATGTACCCTCGAACCCCAGCCCACTGTTGTGGGGCCTGGCCAATGGCAGCTGTGCCTCAAACCCCCCCACTGGCTATGGCCCCACCCTCACTCTTCCCTTATTTAGCTAAAGGCCACAGCTGATCAGATGACTGACATTTATTTAAAAAAACAAAACAAAAAAAAAACAAACAACACAATTCAGTTATTTTACAAAGGGTTCAAAAAGCTGCCCCCTGGCACTGCTGCTGAAGTCCCCCCATTGCAAAATGAAAACAAAGAGAAAAAATGAAAAAATATTTACACTAGTTTTGCACTGATATGCATGTAAATCTGCAAACAGGAAAAGAGATGAGTGAAGGAAAAAACTTTCCCTATGTCTGTGTGTGTGTGTGTGTGTGTGTGTATGAGGGGGAGGGGGGTTTGTCTCGCCATTTCCAGCCATCCCTGTGTTTGTTTGTACTGCATTTGAACCATAACTCTAACTGGCCTCTTGCCTCTGATCAGGTGTCCTCCTTTTATTCAGGGAACTTGGATTTCATTTACTGTCAATATTCTACATGTCTCTTATCAGAGAAGCCAAAGGAAGCAGAAGCAGGAGTGAACAGCGGCCATCCATACGCACACACACACACACACACACACACACACACATACACACGTTTTATGCTCCATTGAACCAGACCCAGGGTGGTCAATAGTGTAGGATACTGTGCTATACAGCCCACTCTGTATGTTCATTCATCATGATGGAGGAGCAAGTAGTGATGTTTGGTTGAGGGACAGGCAGTCAGAAGGAAAGACTAGTTAACTGAACATCAGATCAGCTCAGATTTGCCTTGGGTTCAACATAACATGGAGTGGTTCACAGCCTGTTACAACTCCTCCCATTGTCTTAGTGCAGAACACACAACCACACAGGATATCTGTCCCCTGACTGACTGTAGCTGCCCTTTCCAAACTGATTACAGTCAACAGGACAATCAGAGGATCTGCACTCCAGTACCTACAAGACCTGGTTACTCCCTACAACCCAGAAGAGCCCTGTGCTCCTTCACCTCAGTCCCCTTGGTGTGATAATCCCCCTGTATCCCTCAGAGGTGCTGAATTCCTCCCAAAACCACCTCTCTGAGAGCCACTTCTCTTCTGACCTCCTGACAGCTACATTAATGAGTCCAACACCATCTGCTATGATTATCTATGTATTTGCTGTATGAATCTCATTTCAGTAGGCAGCTACTTGAGGGATGTGAACATGGTGGCATCAGACAAGCAAGCTGTGATTTGGTCATCCTGTCTGTGTCTACAGCACTTCATCTGTTGCTGATGCACTTTTGTACCCTCTGAACTGTAGGTGACTTTGGAGAAACATGATAAATAAGCAACTGTGAACATTTCAGGTCTTGTTGAACTGCACACAGAGCTGATGATGCCGCAAGCCCATTATGTTCAGCTGCTCTTGTGTTAGTGGAGTAAATTCCAGCACCAGAGTCACATAGCAGGAGCACTCAGACCTGCACTGCAATATTCCAGATGTGACTCTGTAACTCTGCTGTTGTGCTCCATTTTAGAGGGTTTGGGGGATGTTTATGTGCACATTTCTCCTGGGTTTCAGTGCAACTCTATACTGAGTTTGTGTTTACCTGCTGTTTGTATGTTCTCTATTTTGTCACAGTTTTCTTTGAGAATTACAGTCTGCCTTGCTGCCGGTGCACACTCTCCCCAGGCACCTGTCCTCCTTCCACATGACTGATGGCCACAGGTGCTTGACTAACCCCCCCAGCGTGCCCTCCAGTCCTTCCCATCACGTCTTCTTGTTCTATTCTTAGACATTCCCAAGACATCCCAAGACATTTCACACTTAATAAGGAGAGAGAAGGTGAGGGGAGGGAGGGGGGGTCTGCGCATAGACCACTGGGTTTGGATCCACCGCCGTGTCCAGCATTGAGGTCACTGGCTGTGTTTAAATTGGAAAAGTAAGACGTGCCAAGGAATTATTTATACCTCCATGTGGAGCAAAGCCTGGAACTTGGAGAAGAAACCGGGAGAGTGAAATAGAGGGCAGTTCCAGCAGCATGTGATGCATGAAATTACAGCTGCACCAACATCATATTCACGCCATACACATTTTCATACCAATCTGAACCACTTTAGCTGAATTTTGCCTTATGGTAAAATTGATGTTAATCTGACATGATGGAAAAGCACCAAGTTCTGCCAGTCAATCACAAGGACGTATGAGATTCAAGAAGAAATGTGGAGATACAGGAAGAGCAGTGAAATGACAAGCTGAGATTTGTAAACAGAGAAACAGCAAGAGCCTTATTTTACTGCCAGAAGTGGTAAAGTGTAACCTATGAAACCTGGTCCTGAAGACCCCTGGATAAAAGCTGAATCAGAACCTGGCGAAAAAGTCCCATGGGATTAAATATAAACACAGAAAGAAGATCTTCTAGAAAACATCCCCATTACACAGTACAACACAAACAGACACATACACACACCCACTCACTCATTCACTCACTCACACACACACCCTGGGGGTCCAGGGGGTCCACACTTTCCCACCTGAAAGGAAAAGTGTTGCAGGCCATTCCAGGGGGTGGATAGCCTTTGCTGGGGTTCATAGTGTCACACCGCTGCACACACAGGGGTAAAAACAAACTGGGGCCCCTCAGCTGCCCACTGTGAGATATTTTACTGTACTGTAGTGTTAGCAGCATCTTCATGGCTATCAGTTGCTTCACTATAAACACACACACACACACACACACACACACACAGACATAAACACACACATCCACAGACACACACACACACAGTGTGCAATTTATGTTTTTTACACATTTTTACATGCTTTTATGAAATTGTGATGCTTTTTGGTTTATTGGCCATAGCATGTTGTTTCGAGCAGATCTGTGCGTAACGGTACTGTGCGTAGCATAATGAAAGTGAAAATGTGTAAAAGGAGGGATGACTGTATTTATAAGTGATGCACCAGTTAAAGGGCTGTGATTTTTAATAAACTTCTGCATGGATTATAATCGCGGCAGAGAATAAGTCTGCTGAACATGTCTAGAACAGCACGACGTCACAAATGCACTTTTTTCCAAAACTGTCAAGTTATAATTTTAAAGATATAAACATTCTTCCATTAATTTACTTGAACAGTATTTTTGCCATTTTTTGAACATTTCTCTGCTGCTGAGAATGTGAGCTGTGTTGCTGCTGGCAGCCACTAGGCGTCAGTAAAGCAAAGCCAAAAAAATAAACAGCACAGGCCACCTCCGTTCAGCTTGCTTCCACAGTGTTTACAGCTGCTGGTGATGAGGAACAAGACGATCAACACTGCAGCTGTTTATGGGATCAGTCACAACCTGGACTCAATATCAGTTAGTACAAACATTTTAATTTTCATCATGTCACTTTAAAGTGATTATGCTGTCATTTTAATGTCAAATATATTTAAAGAAGTTGTATTGTTTTTATTGTCCAACAGGCCTGTTTTAATATGCTTTCGTTGGTTGTGTAATGGTGGAAAATGGGAATTATGAAGAAACTGATTTGTAAACAGACCTGCAGTTCATATGTTTTTAAGTCCATTACAGTAATAACAGTTCCATTAGCTGAGCAGAGGGGACAACACTGAGCAGATGAAGATGAACAGGGTTCTGTATCCATATTCTTCACTGGGACTGACTGCACGATGAACTGGAGAGAAAGTGAAACTGCCTCAAAGGCCTCAGTTGTCATCAACTCTCCCCACTGAGTGGCACAGCTCTCCGGCAACAATTCCCACCCACAGGAGTGACATCATTCCCTACCACAGCTCTGCTCTTGTCTGACTGCTTCTTTTATGATGGTAATACCTTTAATTTCACAAATGAATAAAAAAGGACAGAGTACAATAATCCCTCAGTATTTGAGCTATTTTTTTTAAATGGGGAAATAATCTCATAGGAAAACACCTATATAACTATGAACCCATGACTCTAGCAACACTGTAAACAGCAGTTACCTGATTTTAAAACATTGTTGTTATTGTGTATGTTTATAGGGTTATGGTGCAGTATGTACAGTACAGGACATTTCACATTACTGTCACCAACAGCATTTAAATAAATTGCTTAGTTAAAAAAATACATTTCTGTAAAGAAAAATAATTTAAACAAACAAGGCTAACAGATTTTACTGGGTACTGATGGAATGAAGTGGAGGCTGGTGAGATTTGCTGAGTGTCAGAGGGAGGCAGCAACGTCAGTTGTCTCTGTTGGAGGTATGGAAGTGGAATTTTGTTTACCTTGATGGAAATCTTGTTGTAACCTGCAACAACATCTTCAACTGTGCTCTTGAAAGTAAGGCTGCTGCCCATGTCATTACTGTGTGTAAACCCACACACTGCAGGTAATGGACTCACCTTAAAATACAGATGTTGAACAGGGGACTTGAACCCCTAGTCACCTATCAGAAAATAGTATTAAGGTTAAGCTTCTTTAACACTTCTATTAAATCTAGATTTTGTCCTATTTTCTAAAAGATTCAAACTGTTACAAGATGTGATCCACAGCTTCATACCCTTGGACCACAATGCTGAGGTCCTTTAATGGACTAAGTGGGGAAGAAACAAAGACCTGTTTACCTTACAGGAGACCCAAAACAGTTGCTATGAGCATAACCATGTCTATGGTTTAATGGTTAATGTGCCCATCTTGTGGTCAAGTCTCTATGTAGGTTTTTTTAAAGGTTTCCTTGTTTCTGGTGTCTTTAAAGTCTACTTCACACACATCAGTGTGGGGTTATTTGCTTTAGTTGCAAAATGCTTGAATAAATGAGGGTCACACTCATAGCCAGACAGTGAGAGGACTCAACCTAAAGGGTCTAGGCAGGAATGGCCACAGGTACTAGACCAAGGTGTTGCTGAAGGTGCTCCTTGTTTAACCAGGGAAATGTGCAGGTGAGACTTGGGTTCCATAATGGGCATGAGTTTGAAATCCCAAGACTTCCACCAGAATCCAGTCATACACTGAACCTGATATCCTTATTGGTTCATCCTCTGCATAAAAACTGTGCTGCTGCAACCATCTAGTAGCACATCTCTGGCAGTGGCTGATGTATGTGACACACGTGGAGTAAAGATTAGCCAACTCTACAAAGATTCCAGCCCTAACTGGGAAAGAATCAGTTGGCTGACACTACAGGGAAAAGCAGACACTGAAACAGGAAAAAAAACTGGCTCCTTGGAGTGGTGCTGAACATCAAGGAAAACATTGCTCAAGCCAAACCAGAACTCTGCACAGGGATATGTTAGTATAACGTGGAAACACTTTAGGAAGATGGACATTCAACTGGCCAGTGAAAGTGAATTGCTACAAGTTGTGTACAAGCCCCACTTAAAAAGCAACTTTAAGCAGTTGCATATAAATAAAAGGCTCATGAAAATGGGAACAAGGTTGATGAGGGGGAAAAAAAGGGGGGGGGGCCGCACTGGACAAAGACAAAGCTGATGCCATGACTCACACCAGTTCCCTGGTGCCCCTCCCATGGTGATCCAGAAGTACCAGCCTTAAGTAGAGAAAGGGGACTGGATGGTAGGGAACAGTCAGAAACCACTGGCACTGGTCCCTATAGGCTAGTGGAAGGAACAGGAAGTGAGCAGAGAACATCAAGCCAGTCATTTTAAAAGGGGTTTTATTGCAAATTTTACAGGTAGGAATGTACAGTTACACTTCAATAAAAGACAATGGAAATCAATGTACAAAGTGTGACTAGCACAGCACAGAAAACTACAATGAAGACTGCCAGAAACAGTGGGCTTGCTCTCACATACACAGGGCTATACAAGTTCACCAGTTCTAAAGACAGGAAGCAGTGTGGCAGTGAGGGAAGGGCAGGAATATTTTCAAATACACAGATGTTGAGACCAAGGAAAGGAGGTTACAAGCTTGCATTTTAACATGACATCTAGAGGGGTCACTGCATCACAGACGGAAGCGGTCAGAGAAGTTTGGGGACTGTGGTACAGTCAGAGAGATCTCGCTCTTCTTTACCTCTATCTGTTTGTAGCGCCTGATAGGCTGAGCTTTGTGCACCTGTGAAAGCACAAGAAGATTCCATGGTGGCAAAACAGAATCAAATAAGGCAGGGGGAAAAACCCTGAATACACTGGTTTCACCAGCCCACCAACCCTTAGGATGCAAAAATACCTGCTCCTGTCGTAGGCGTGCTATCTCTGCTTTCTCTTTCTCCTCACGCTCCCTCTTCTCCTGCTCCTCCATACGAGCTCGCTGAGCTTCCCTCTCACAGAGGCCACGCTCAAATTCCAGCCGTTCCTTGGCACGACGTTCCGTGGAGAGCTGGAAGCCCTCTGGCACTGTGGAGTGAGAAACTGCTTCTAAAGAAAGTCATAGGCAAGGAGGTGTGGGAAGAGGACAAAAGACCCAGAAGAAGCAGTTAGGAAGGGATGTGTCCCTCTACCAGTGCAGCCTATGGAGGAGCTGGTGCTGAAGACCAATACGACAACAGGGTGGGTATACTGGTTAGTGGACAAGCAAGTGCAGTGAGGGGTAAGTTACCCAGCACAGAGCGGTTCTCCTTCTTGGGCACAAATGGCTCCTTGGATGCCACTGTGTTGGGACGAGCTTTGAAGTTTGCAGCTTCCACCTGCTGCTTCAGTTCTTGCTTAATCTATCAAGGTGAAAGATCAGAGGTCAACTGGTTTGAATAGTTAACCCACTCAACTTATTAGACCCCTAATTGCAGAAGTGCTCAGTAGTACTTCCAGTAATTTAAGAATCAATGGAAGTTCAATCAACTGCCATATTTACTGCAACAACTTCCAGTTTTGTCCTATTGCTGTAGAAATCTCAACTCATCAGAAAGAGGAGGAAAGCCATTATCACCTCAGGATCAAATATTTCTGGTCAATACATTCATACTGATCTTGGCAAAGCACTACAATCAGTCCCATTTATTAAAATATCAGCCGCAGATAGTAAGAAAATTCCTGAAGAGCAAGGTAAGTATTTGTACACCAATATTATGCTGGAAGACAAAGTGGTGGCAAACATTCTCTAGTCAAATCAAAGGACAATTGACACCAGCAGCTCTGTCAAAGAACTGTCTAACTGGAAGATGGGGGAAGGATTAAAAAAAGAAATAAAGTAGGGAGGAATACAGTACTATGAAACTGGGAGTTGTGTAAAATAAAAATGCTGCAAATGACATTTCTGGAAAATACTACTGCAAGTTATGGGATGCAGTAGTCTGAAAAACACTCAAAGTTCTTGAGATTGAGTGACAAATTGGAGCTCACCATCTGTTCCCACCGCTCTGTCTTTGCTGCCCCACGCTTGTCAATTTGAAGGTGGAATGGCTCCACTTTCGTTGGCTCAATAACTTTCTTCTCAGGAAGATGCACCTCATGGAAGTCTGGTAGTGGCTGGGCCTTGAACTTTGGGACCTGAGACCAACAGCAGACCCAAGTCAGTAACTGACTACCAAATGAGGTTGTCACTCACGCATGCATGCACACACACCTCTTCATTCCTCATCTGTTCTAGGCGCTTCTCCTTCAGAGCCTGGCGCTCACGCTCCCGGGCCTCAAATGAGAAGGGACACACTTCCACATGCCGCATCTCTGGCAGCTTGGGCTGGAAGGGCAGGCCGAAATGTGGTGCAGGATTTGCTCTGACAGAGGGTGCAGGCTTCACCTGTGTCAAGATACTTTAAATAAATTACTGTGCATTTCCCTTTATACAGATAAACCCAACTTGGTGTGAAACATGTACTCAAGTTCATTAAACTTGTTACCATTTAGAATTTCTTTGATAATGCTCAAAGGAGTAATGAGGTCTCAGTATGGTCATGCTGGCAGATTCTCACCCCCCCCACTACAGACAATTGTCCTCTGTGCACATTGCCATCAAAGCCATTTGTAGCTGTGTGTGCACAAAGTTTAAAAAAAAAAAAAAAAAAAAAGTACAGGTTCCTTTTCTCACAGGCTGGATGCCTCTCATGCTNAAACCCAAATAAAAAAAAAAAAAAAAAAAAAAAAAAAAAGTACAGGTTCCTTTTCTCACAGGCTGGATGCCTCTCATGCTGAGGTACCACATTGACCAAAAAAAAAGTTCCCATTTTAGTATTCTGAATAAGCCACAAAGGGCCTTTGATGTCCAAACTTTGTAGGGAAGTTCAACAGCAAATTAGCGACAGCCACGCACCTCACAAGTGCCACTGCTGCTCAAGAAAACTACTATAAAGCAAGCAGGTTTTTGGGTTCTGGTGCCACTGAGTGACACTTGTGACTTACTGTATGAATGGTGTACACAACTATAAACAAGACCACTTGGCATACCTAAATGTGCACCAAACTGTCAGTTTAAACCCACAACAGAAGTGCAGAAAAGACACAAAATAGAACTTGTATAGCACACCATAAAGCTTCTCAAAGCCCATGTGACAGTTTGAGATCCATAGCCCCACCAAATAATGACAAAGCTCAGGATCCAGCATGTTAGGATGTTGATCCCTCACCTCCTCCACTTTGTGCTCCAACCTCACACGATTCTTCAGAGCAAAAGCAGGAGACTCAGGAACTGTAGGGTGCTGTACCTTCTTCTCTGGGACACCCTGCAGATCAAGAACCACCATAAATGGTAACGTCAGTGCAGAACCTGTGACGCCAGCTAGGATGTAGTTAAGGAAAACCATTTCCAAGGTGAGGACATACCACTACATCCTCCAGAATCCGGGTAGGTAGGGGTCTGGAGTGGAAGGTGTGGTCCTCAGGTTCCTCTGGCTTCCTGGATGCCTTTCGCTCCTGCAGTCGGCGATTAGTCTCCAGCTGGAAGTCTTCTGGCTGTGTAGTCTCACGTGGAGGTGGCTTCTTTGGGACTAGTGCCCCCTCCAAGATTTTGCGGTTGAGTTCCACAGCTTTGAACTTAAATCTGGGGATGGGACCCAATACAAGTTGACAAACAGCAGAAACCACAAGCACATTTTCAGAAAGCATCAAGTATCTGAGCAGCATACTGTTGAATCTGCTCCAGCTCCTCAGCTTCAATTTCTGCTCTACTCTTCACAGTCACTGGACGCCCCCTTTGCCTGGTCATCAGCTGAGGAGTATGAGGATTTGTGATCTTCGGTTTATTATTCTTCGTGGGTGATGGACCTTAAGACACAGAGAAGCCTGAGCACATTTTTACAGAGCTATGCAGAAATCTGTAGGCAAATTCCCCCATATGTACAACAGCACACTTGACTGACACCAGTGCAAGTGTGCAGTGCCCCTGCTACATTGAGGATAACAAGTGTGCAAGAACAAGAAGAGATGTATGGAAAAGCAAATGCATACCCTTTTTTTGAAGACTCCGCAGATGGTAGCGGGCTGGTGTGCGTTTTTGGAATAACTCCACCTGCTGAGCCATGGGCACGTAGGGTGTGGTGTCCTCAAACTTGCGCTTGGTGCCAGCAGACAGGTTGAAGGGCTTGGGGACTGTAGTCCCTCGGGGTGCCTTTGCCTGGAAGACAAATAAAGGCTTAACCACCTAAACCAAATGCAGTGTGATTAGTTCCACTGTGTGATTTTCATCCACATGTTCTTAAAGGTGTGTTACAAGCTTTTTTAGAGACTGCAACCTCTGATGAAATTCCTGCCGAGTGTAAGAAATGGATCAACCCGCGGAGTGTAGGCCAGGTGATAAGGAGACTTGCGTACTGGTGATGACTGGTGTTTACGGAGCTGTGCTGCAAAGTCCACTGGCTGATGAACACCACCTGTAGCAGAGTCTGTTGCTCTTAGCCGGTCGTCTGTGCGGAAGTGGAAGTCAACCGGGACTGTGGTGCTTAGTGCTGGTTTTTTAGCAGGTTGACCTGGGATGGAAACAGCCAAGAACAAGCCGTTTATTTCATTTGATATACTGACACTTTACCAGAGATCCACTGTGAGCTATACATTGGTTTCACATATCATTCATAATAAAAAATGCATTTTATTTGAAAAGCAGTAGTACTCATAACACTGAAAGCAACTTGACAAGAATGTAAAGCAATGTTTGTTGTTGCCTTCTGTTGCTGCCATTTTCAACTCACTAAATTCTGATAGTGTACAGACATTAAAACTAAAATTACAAGTAAAAACAGTTAAAGTATAGTTCAATAATACTGACATTTACCAGTGTTACCCTGGTGCCAGTCAGTGTAGAGGTAAGTGGGAAAGGGGTACTCACTGCCCATTATGGACACTTTGTAATGAGCTGTATTCTTTTTGTACTGCTCAGCTGTCTCCTTTCCCAAATGTTCCAGCACCTTCTCCTCTGTGCCCTTCTGGGGCACATGTCTGCATGGGGCAAAACATTAGAGGTGTCAGTTATTTGTTTCACTAAAACCAAGGTCTTGACTGCATGTCCTAGCCTCTCAAGTTTAATTCCAGCAACCAGGCATCTAGACCCTGTGTGCTGCACACATTCCAGAACTGGTACTCACATCAAGTCCTCAGGGGCAGCTGCTGTTTCTGACTCACCATGATGCAGTGAACAAGAGGAGGAACTTCTGTAAAAAGAAAAGCAAGCCCTTCTGCTTATAACAAACTCACCACAAAAGTTGCAGGTTACCCTCAATCCCTTATTGACTTGCAGTTAATATATAAACAGGTGCATACATACACATCATTCACTGCCACATCAGCTGGCCATCAGTTGCTTTGGATATTGGGTACTGCAGGTAGTTACTTTTATGTGCGCACAATACCTTCTCTGTTTCTTGATGGGTGGTGTGCTGGCAGCTGCACTCTTCCCCCTTTCCTTGTGCATGCCCATCTCCCGTCGTTTTGACACCCTAGAGGACACCATAGAACTCAGGTCAGGCCTCACACACTCAGAAATCAAGTTATACTCAGTCTTTGTCCACTAAAAGATTCAAACAGCTGTGCAGCATACAATGACAAGTACTGTACCTGCGCAGTTGAGTTGGTGGCCCTTTCTTCTGGGGCTGCTTTGCTACAGTGGCCTTGCTGTTGCCCCAGGATGTCACAATGTTGGAGGGAACTGCAGAAGAATCTGGATTATGCGCACCTACATCAGGTTCTGAAAAAGAATATTTCTTGAAGTGACAGTTACATTTCTATAAAACATGACATTATGGATTTGTTTTAAAAATGAGGGAGGGAAACTAAATGAAACAGAGTTAAAGGCTGAGCACATTAGACACCATAAAGTGCACCATGTATGCCCACAAGTTCAGTTAAGAGCATTCACTGATCAATGAATGACATCATGCTGGGTTGCTCATACAAACCATTGCTGAGCTGTAGCATGCAGGTTATGGTTCTCTTATGCAGTTAAAGTTCTGCATTACAGGCATTGCCTTGTTTTGCATTTTGTTCGTTACAAAAGTAGATGTTTCATTCACTTGGCACCTCCTCAGTACACTGACCAGCAGGACAGCATGCCTGTAGACGTGCTTTACATCATGTTAGTGATTTTTGAGAAAGTTCTAGGTGGGTGGCGTAGAATTTTCCCCATAGAAAACAGAGGAAACGACTGTCTTGAATTAAGTGGCCTTTTCAGACACCAATTACACACGCAGATCAAAGGATGACTAATTGAAAACGTGAGTCAAAAGCAGCCGATTAGTTTGAAAAAGCTAAGAACGTTCAACTTCTGCTACTGCATTATAGCTTTTCTTTTAACACCTCCACTTCGACACTAGAGCTAAACCAAGAACTGACTGGTATAATACCTCTAATAACGGAGCGTTAAACATTGAATCTACGCTCACCTGCAGAGGAGCGATCCGTCTTCCTTCTAGGTTTCACGACCACACTAGGCAAGTTGGCTTTCACAGCGCCCCCTAGCGGATCCTCAGGCCTGTGCGGCGTCTCGGCGATGGCCACTTTCTGCTCTGAGGGAAAATGGACACGGGGCGTCAGGGACACACACCCTGACCGCGATCACTGCCTTTAACGGCTACCCGCGCGAGATGGCGCACCGAACCACTGGTCCGCGTTGTCCTCCGCGTCCAGGCTCCTCACGTCCACCACGTGCGACGGCGCGTCGAACTCATACTTGTTAGTGTTCGACTCGTCCATGTTCCCGGGCCCGGCGCTCTGCTGCGGACACGAGAGAGGGCGCACGGCCCCGTTCAGGCAGCGGGCACCCGCATAGTACCGATTCACCTCCTCCACGTATTCACAAAGCTCCTCTTACTTACCAGTTATATGTATTATTACGCAAACGTCTAGGACTTTTATTCACCATTTCAAACTAGACCTCCCAGCAAGTAACAAATCGCGACATTTCTACCACTTTAGCACGAAAACAACAGCCAATACAACGGCTGCAGCTTACAGTATTTAGTGAAAAGCAAAACTTTAAAACACCGGATGAATGAGGCAGCAAACGAGAACCAAAAAAGTATAAAGGACATTCGTTACATATCCTTTATGTACACCGAAGAAGTATTCGTTGGTTCAAATAACTATCAAAAATGTATTAGCTGAATTATCAAGAAATGGCTAAAACTGCTGTTCCTTAATTTTTTCGATTTGGCACTGGATGAGGAGCACCGCTGACGCCCTAAAGACATCAGGTTCTGCCTTAATTTTCCACGATAAAACTTTACATTGAAGACCACCTTAATACAATAACAGTTTATACGCACCTTTCAGACGCACTTTCTGTACAAAACGCGTTTATAGCGATTAAAAACAGGCAAATTTAAAAGAACTCCAGATTACTTCAGCAACTTGTACTCACACCCTCCTACAGCCACAACTTCCAACCTTCTGTTGTGAAAAAATTTAAATTAACGCGTATTTCGAACGAGCCAATCATATTGTAAGTCGACATTTATCGTACGTCCATTGGTTGTGACGTGACTCATATAACGTCAATGTTACTTTGCATAGCACGTAAACTTGTTTCCGGTCCCATAGTACGGGTGGTTGTTGTCCTGGATGAGATCAGAAATGTAATTCTGCCAAATGTGGCTTAGGGTGTCAACTAAAGAAAATTATAATAAAGATACATTAAAAACCGAAGACTTTTTGAAATGCAAAATGTCTAATAAAATCGATGGATAGTATCGCTATGTATACAAGAGTGGACCTAGATCATGGATGAATCAGCTTTTATTGTTATTTTTCCCTTGCACACTACAAACGTTAAATGTGGATTTGAATGTGTTATTTATTGTCATATATATTTTGGCTGCTGTATTTATTCATTTATTCATGTGTATGTAGATTTTAGTTATTGTAGTGTAGTTTAGTGTTTCACTGAGGTGGGTGTATGGATGGTTCATTTATCCGTTTATATGTTTAATCACATTTATTATTTTGTTTATTGTCTGTTCTTTGTTAATAATTTTGAGTGTTTGTTTTCAATAATGTAACTTAAAGGGGAGTACGTGTTTGCACCCACAGAGGTAGGTTAAGTCCGGCAGTACCCTGGAACAGGCCAGGGGACCGCCCATCTTCTGTAGTGGAGTCTGCCGGTAAGTTTCCTTTGGTCTTTTATTTTTTAGCTAGAGCCTTGGGATATGTTTTTAACATTTAGCTTTTACTGTCATGTATTGTGAACATGTGTTGGTTTTAAACTAGGATTTTATAATTTAGTTTTAATTTTTACATGACGATTTTAACTATTTATTGTAATGGTTTTTGAAGTTTTTAATAAATTTGGAGATGATGAATGGAGAGATTACAGCTGTCGTGTTGGACAGTTTGGTGATGCTTGACATAGTCAATGCATGTCCATTCTGATCCGAAAAAAAAATGTGGGTTTGAAATGTCCAAAGATTCGATCTCTTTTATCTCTGACAGTATACACAGTTACTGTTTGTGTTTTTCTCATTTTTTTCCATTTCATTACATACTGTACCTTACACTTTGTACAGAGCAATTTTGGAAAGAAAAATTAACATGACACTACACGTTGTGTATGTGTGTGCCTGTTTGGCCTTGTCTGTGTAACTGCAAGTGATTTGCAACATTTTGGTCTATATTTAACTGTACAGATAGACGCTGTCAGTACCCATTACTGTACAAACAGTAGTGTTACACTTTGTAAGACATATAGTCATTAACTAAGAAGCAGTGCACATTGTTGACATCTTACAGTTCAGCTATAAATTGAGGTTAAAGCAGAAACTTTTAAAGAACCTGTTGAGTCATGAAAAATAGCTACGGATATGTATACATTACAGTATAAACCATTTAGAAGCCATATAGGAAACTGAGGTCACTATGACAGCACAGAGCAAATTAAAACAGTGCAGCCAGGAAGCTATGTGACCATCATAAATGTGAAAACTGTATTTTGTGTTTCACTTTTTTACACTTCTATTTCATAATCATGACACTACAGTGAGTTTGACAAGCATTTAAATATGTACATTTTTATTATATACATATCTAAACTCAACTGGTTCCATGAGGAGACAAGCTGCATACCTCAACTAGCAGGTCAATGGTTAGTGACTGATACGCTTACGCATTCCCCTGCCTTAATAGCTCAAGCTTTTCTTTCATTAAAGTATATCACACTGCATTAAGGACTTAGTTTTTGCATTTAATCTTATAATTTTACAACAGCATCATTACTCTAGAAATTTTTCAGTATGCCCTTTAAGTGTTTTTTCCAGAGAAATGTTATAACTTTGTTTTTACATTAGTAAACAGTTTAAAAAAAAATAAGAATTTTGATAGCATGTCTTAATGACCTATGATACCCAGACACAGTCTCCAAGAGGCTGTAAAGTATGCTGATTTTCATTCAAGCTCACATCATAACTGCATCACCAGAGTAATGATTTGGCCAGGAGGTCCCCTCACCTGGATTTTCTAGCATTAGGCAGCCGCTAATTAAACTCATGTTCTAAACCCTGAAGGCTTCCAGCACGAGGACCAAAGTGGGGGGTAATGGTTGTGAGAGAAATGTTAAGAATTTCCATTAACTGCCTCTATGCAGCTAGAGTTAAATCAACATACAGACAACATGTGTGATAACCAAGGCTGTGTTTTATTTAAATGAGGGCAAATCAATGATCCCTTGTCTCCTTATTTAGATGATTAAAGGCAGGTATCTTACACCTCAAAATATGTCTACACAAATGGAAGTGGAAAAATAACTATGACACAGCACTGTCTGAATGCAAGAACACATTACATTTAAAAGACAAAGAAACAGATGGTTGTCCAAGTTTGAAGTGTATGCATGGGGGTAGGCTGAATTCTTCTCAGAGCTACATCTTCTGTATCATGACTTGAAATTTACCTGGAGAAAAGCAAACAAGCATTAGTGTAATTCTTTCCTAGAATAACGAGACTCTTTACTGAGCAGGTCTGCAGATTGAATCAGACAATCAAGGGCAGATCTTCCACTCTAGAAGCTACCGCACACATAGAAAAGGTCAAATTTACAAAGGATCTATTGAATCATGCCCACAGTCAGGATGAAACAATTCCACTCACAAGCAGGCATAAGGGAAACCTCTGCTGTAACAATGCTCTTCACTCCCAGATGGGACAGTCCTCCTCTGACCAGTCCACAGGTGAACGCCAAATACTGAGAAGGTAGGAACACAGACATCCAAAGTGAGGAACTTGATTAGCTCAGCTCTGGTTAGTCCCTTTGCCAGGGAACTAACTAAGAAGAGTAACATCACTCATAATCTGTTGTTATTACACTGGTCCTCACAGCAGACTGCTAAATACAGAAATTGGTTCATGAATGAAAGCCTTCAAGTGACTACATAAATAAAGAGGAGAAGTGACATTCAAAAAAACTTGAATATCAAAAAGCCAAGGGATTTGGGAAATGTGGCACTCTTGGAAAATTAGTTATTTGTACAGTAATCACACTGGTTTAGCCAGGAAAGTAAAGCCTACATTATATAAAAACTATTTAGACAATTTTAATTACAGAAATAAACTTGTCAGAACCTATATATAGTTGAACAAATGCAAGAACAATTACAGTACTGAGTGTAAATGCAGTAAAAAACAAGATGCCATATATGCCACTCCTACTTGGTAGACAGCATGGTTGTCTAAAGTAGAAGACTTTAATGATTTTATTAATAAGTAATTTTATTTCATGAAAGTTAATCATTAATAAAACTGTTTATGATTCTACAAGAGTTACTGTCCTGTGGATTGTCTTCCATGTTGCTTGACAGCTCACCTTTGGAGCATGTTCCAGATACTGTTTCCCTGCTGACAGCTGACTTAAAAGCCGGAATTTGTTGTCCTGCAGCACATAAATACCCTGCAAAATAATAATTTACATTGTATACAGTGCATACAATTTGACCACTTTGTAACTTTAGGCTTACTTTTCTAAAACTCTAATCTTCCTCATAAGGCCAAGGGATTCAGCCAAACTTTTTCCCTATAAAAAAACATCTCAAATATGTAATGAAAACAACATGACCCCTGGTGCAAAAGGATCATTATTTAATGTTTATGTAAAGTTAAATATAATGTGGTCTGAATGGCAAGAGCCAAGTGCTATCACCACCCTGTCTACAAACACTAGGGCTACTGCATGAGAACACGAAATATGAGTTAGTGTACATTTAATACTCATTAGAAGGTCTTGAAATCAAACCCCAAAGACAGTTAAGTGTTTTACTGTTCTGCATGGTAGCAGATAATAAGATAAAATTTGATGATTTGATTTTAGGGTCACCTGGTGGTTTGTTCTCAGGTTGTCAATTTGCTTTTTGAAAACACTGGTCCAGAAATCTTTGCAGATGAACTTCATAATATCCAGCTCATCCTTGAACCGTGCGGTGTCCTTTGTAAACCTAAAAGGAAGCAACATAATTGGAATGGAAATTCTTTTCATAACTCTATACATTTAAACTATTAAATCAAACAACATAATGCTAATAAGATGAACATCCCTTAAAATATATGTGTGTGGTTTTGCAAAAAAAACCCTCAGGGATTACTATAAAACATAAAAACCTTTGTAAGACTAGTTTATAGCTAGATTAAAACAAAAATTTTTTTAAACTGAAAATAAAAGTACTTTGTCTCCATAAACTCCTACACACATCTAATTTCTGATAGATTTGCCCCATAAAGTAATTAAGAACTAAAGTGGTCCTACACTGCTATTCTATGTAGGTGTGCGTTACTGCTCACTATTTTGTTGGTGAGTAAATGAAGCCAATCATTCAGCTACAGGCAGAAATGTTCAAAATAAGATAAATGAATAAAATGCTGTTCAAATACATTTTAAACTGTGTTTGTATCTTAAAAACATATACAACTCAACCATCTGTAACACAAGGAGCCAATGTATCTGTATGAAACCAGCAATGAGAAGTTCCTTTCTGCAACTCTGCTGAAAAGAGGCATTCTGGTATCAGTACTTCCAGCTGTACCTGCTCTCAGATTCTGACTTTCTTAAAAAATATACATAAAGGTAATACAACTGTATCAGAAAGAACATAAACAATGATAAAAATACAGATACTCATTAGTGAATTCTAAAAAAAAAAACTGCAGTCTGAAAAACACCATAGCGTTACACAACAAATAAAATTGAAAGACAATATTCTAAATTAGACACAAAAGCACAAACGTATGAAATTAAATGAGAATATATAAAATATTTAATACAACTTAAAGATTAAATATGTGGATGCACCTTTCAATCAACCCCTGACCCACTCGGAAGCCCACATTCTCCAGCTTGGTGATGCATCGGGCATTTTCCTGCAAACAAGCAGCAGGACAGGCAGAATAAAACGTTATTTAAACGTTAAAAGAGTTATTTTCAGCCATGGTGGTAATGCAAAGATTTGGAATTGGTGTAGACAAGTAGATTACAAGTAAAATGTGTTTGTTCTACCCAGCTGTGCAATACATTGTCAGAGAACCAATGGGACTCATGTGAATGATACAGCTAGACTATTTTCACAATACAAGTGGAGCCGAGCGGATTCTGGCCGGGAAAGATGCACCAACTCACCATTTCGCACTGTTCGGATGATTTGTACACGTACTGAATGAGCTCATTGTGGAGAAACTGGAAAAGAGCCTCATCCGCCATTCTGCAAGATAAGCTGCTCTGGTGGATCCCCCACAGAAGCAATCATAAACCTGCCGAGAATAACTGAGAAGCACGGCTGTATAGGTTGCCGTCTTAAGTGTCTGCTGAAGCAGGACGAAGATCTACTTGGGACTCAGTGGTTACAATATGCGGTACAAAGTTTAAGCCAAGAAACGATTAATGCTTTTTCATTGTTATTGTTTAATGTGGAGACCCGCTTAAATATCTATCTCACACAGAGAAAAGTCATCGGTTCTAAACAAGTTTAACGTTAATGTATGAGTATCTTTACGACAGTATACCCTCCGTTCAGTTTCGGGATCTTTAGAAATAGGACCCCGGAAGTAAACACAAAGCCCACTTAGGGCTGACTAAGCAGACGCCTGCAGCAAATTTCAACTGGCTGTTGACATACGACATGGTGTACTTTACTGTCACTAGCACTTTTAGGAGAATATTCAGCATTTTAATTTCTGAATCTTAATCACATACTATATACATGATTACATTGAAAGGGATTAAGGAAAACATCATCTAAAACAGTAAAAGTTGATGACCTTAGTAGGCTGCAGACTGCATGGGTTTTGCTCTAGTAACAGTAAAGGCACCTTAACATTATGCTTTCCTTTAAAACACAGGAGATCCCCACTTCCATGTTAACAGGTACAATGCAAGAAGTGAGGACACAAGGGGGCAAACTTCAAGGTGACAGATTAAGGCCAACTAGTGTTAAAGCTGGTTGTGTTTACATATGTACCTGCACACCTGCCTACCTGGGTCCATACAGGCATCCCTGGTTTTAACCCACTGTATAATGCAGGAACAGTTTACCCTGTTATATCCTGATTAATGTTACTGCCCTGGTTCACAACATGTCAGGTGATAAGTTTTTTATTGTGCGTATTTCTGCAGCTAAACCTGGAATGTGACCAGCATAAAGGGAAACAGACAGAGCTCCATCCTGGTTCCTCCTTCCCTTCATCAACCACACCACTACTATGAGCCACAGCAGCACTGGCTCCTCCTTCAGCTGCACCCTTCAGTTTCACAGTACAGTTGGGGCATTTCTTAAATTATTTGAATAGTTTTATCACAAAATAACTGGAATCATAGTCAAAGCTGCTACCTTCTGATTGAAGGAGCCAGGTTTGTATTTCACCTGTGGCTGTAGGACCCATGATCAAAATACTAACCTGAATTGATACTGTAAAAATTACCCTCCCGTGTAAAAGGGTAAATCAGTGTAAGTAGCTTACAGTGCAAACCTCACACTGTAAGCGACCTTAGAGAAAAGTATCAAATAATCAAACTTGAAACAGACAAAAGAAACTAAAAACAACAACAATATACATTATTTCAAACCCAACACAACACATTCGGACATCACTAAATAAATATAGCCAAGTTTAGGAGAAAGTTTAACAATACAGATTAAGTCGTTTTTGCTGCCCGCGCGAGATTTCAAAGGTCTCTCCCGCACGCGCCTCTCCCGCGTGCCATGCGACGGCGCTCGCGACCGGAGGCAGAGGCGCCGGTCAGGGAAGTGTGACGCCAACTGTTAATACATGAATTTAATAATTCATACAGGAGAGGACGGCAAAGCGTTTATTTTATATTGATACAATATTTATGTCGGAACTGAGTATTGAACTACCGTGTGTGTGAGACAACCTGCTCTCAGTCTATTTTTTTTTGTCAGAACTGCACACCTAGGGCAATGAACCCGAACGTGTGGAATATTAAGGAGATTTTGAACATTCCGTCAGTTTCTGGGTGAGTACAGTATAATAAGACAGTAACTGAGGTAAAATGTGCACCTAAAAACTATTCTACTAAAGTAATGCAAAAATAACTGGGATATATAGGTTTCCCAGTGTAATATGTAATACAAGTGATGCGATGCCTTTTAAATAATTCGGGTGTATGTATTCATCAAAAAAAAAAATAACTTTCAGTTTGCTTCATTGGCTTTTGAATTTATGAAAACAGTTGGGACCAGAAGTCTGTTATTATTTTAGTTTGTTCTTAAATCCAACCACCAGCCTACAACCAACAAAAGCTAAATATTATTGATTATTTAAATTTTATTCGTTATATGACCTCTTAGTTATAGGTCTAACAATGAAAAATACAGTATTCTTTAATAATTTATTTGAACATATTTACTTCAAGCTACATTAAAATTTAAACTAAAAGCAGCTGCTGTTCAGTGCTAGTTGTTGACTGATTCATTCCACAACATGACTGGCATTCCTCATTTTGTTACCGATCACATTCAAGAATACCAGATATGACAATATGGAAGTGAGTTAAATTAAGGTGGCCCCATGCGTATATTTGGGACCAGTTTGATTCCAATTAATGGCTGTTTGTAGAAATGCAATTTGTGTTTGCTACATGACACAAATTCTTGAAAATAGTTAATCAAAAAAAATTAAAACTAAATAAATTAGAAAATGTTTGTATCTTTAAAAAACCCTTTTTAAAGGTAAAACCTCTGTAACTTTGGGATCCAGTATAGTATATGAAAGTCTAACTTGTATGCTGGACTGCTTTATTTTGTCTCTTGAAGCTTGATGTTCTGACAACTTCTCTCTCCACCTCTGGGCTCCTGTAGATGGACTGGTTCAGCTGGTGATGGCTCCAGCCTTACTGACTCCCAATACCTCTACAGCTCCCAGCTGTGCCCTGACCCCTCGCAGAGCTTCTCCCAGGACATCAGCGGCCCATCTAGGATTTCCCTGCATGGCTCACAAGAGGTTCCTTTTCCCATATCGCCATGGAAATCTGTGCCCTGTATCTTCAGCTTCATTCCTATTTATACATAAGACTTGATATTTTCAAATCCCAATCTGTGCTTTTAAGCCACATGTTTAGTTTAGTTGGCATTCACTAGCCTTTCTGTATCTCAGTGTCTTAACCCCAATTCTCTCTGCCTCTTAGTCAAAGCCAGATACAACACAGAAGAAACAGACAGCTGCGTTGCTCTTGTTTTGATGACACAACATAAAAGGATTTGAGACAGTTAGATAAGAGCCTTACTGATCTCAAAGTTTTGCACAATGTATATCAAGGTTCCCCAACATAATTGAGTCAAGTTTGACATTGTAGGTTCGTGAATCCAGCATTTCAACCACCTACCACAACAAGCCTTACCTGTTTGCTGGAGACTCCCAAGACAATGGCAAGGTGCTCACTCTTGCAAGCAGCAAAAACAAAGGAATATTGGAAAGGTTTGAGGAAGATAAGAGAAAATCAAAAGAGAAGGAAGAAAGGTAGGGATCAGAACATGAAACCCGGTTCTAGAGATGTCTAATGTAGGTGCAAGAACTCATCTTCATAAATCGACTGAAATTGCATAAATTATTTTAGTATTAATTTTTGTACTGCTTTTGTACTCTAAATTGCATCTGTCAGAGCTTCCAGATATACATGACCTTCTAACAGTTCAGTAGACTGAAACACTTGGTATAATCAAGTGAATCAAAATAAAATGTTAACTGACCAAAGAAATGCAACAAAGTTGTAGTTGTGACTTCAATTATCATCTCTGCTAGTGAGATGCTGAGGGGTCGTGTGCTTCAACTGGGAAACTGTATGGAAAACGTAAGTTGATATTCCTGTTCACTACTTATCATTACAGAGCAGCGTTCAGAATCATTTAGTATGATTTGCTTCTTTTGCAGATAAAAATTGCACTTGACAGCATTGAAGGGACTGTAGAGTCTGCAAAAAATGCTGTAATGCAGTACTTGGAGGCTTTTGCAAAAACAAGTAGGTCTCTTTTGTTTCAGGCTGATTGCTGGTCAGTGTTTGTGGCCTTGAATATCTATATGCACACACAGTTGTCTTTAAATGTTAATAGTTGTCTCCAGTACACCACCTCCTTACATGTACAGTGTTTCCTTGTATTGCCCATATCTATCTAACAAATTTTTGGTAAGAGCCGTGGCTGGCAATTTAACAGGGTCACTGTGATGCAAGCCAGATAATCAACAATCTATGCAGCAATATAAATTTTTGTATACAACCTTGCATATGCTGCAGCAGCAGTAATGCTACAAGCAATAGGCTACTGAATCTAAGAAACCAGTCTTCCTGGATGCCCTCCCTAGAAGTTAAGATTGGAACTCAAGATAAGGACAGCTGAGAAGGAAGTGAGCAAGTTGACTGAGCTATGAAAGGGTAATACGAGAAAGGACAGTTTCAAGACTAACTGCACTGGAAGCCAGGACAAGATACTGAAAAGAAGGAGAGGCCAAAAAATGAATTCCCTCTTCTACAAAGAGTACCCTGAGCTGCAGTCCAACAGGAGACTGCCCACAGATCCACCAAGAGCTGAAACAGAACAGTACTGGAAGAACATATGGGAGAAACAATCATCACACAGCACCAGTGTACTGTGGTTAAGAGATCTGTAAACAGAGCCACAGTCTCCCCGAATAGGAACCAGTCACCATTACAAAAGCAGATGTGACAAACATGAAAAACTAGGCAGCACCAGGGCCTGACATAATCCATGTCTACTGGCCAAAGAAACTTGCAGTTCTACATACCTGCCTAGCTACAGAAGTGAACCAACTGTCAACAACAGGCTCCCACCCTGACTGGCTAACTCAAGGAAGGACAATACTAGTCATGAAAGACCCCACTTAGGGACAGACACTATTCAATTACCACCCAATTACCTTTCTATCCACAACATGGAAGCTCCTGTCAGGTAGCATAGCCACCAAAATGAATGCACATGTAAGTAAGTATATGAGCACTGCTCAGAAAAGGATTGGAAACAACATCAAAGGCTCAAAGCACCAGATACTGAAAGACAAACCAGATATAGTGGTCATAGCTAAGGAGGAAAAAGCAGGGGCAGGGTCAGAAGCAACAGCAATGCAAAATAATGATAAGAAACACAAACACAAAATAATCCTTTCAGATATATAATAAGGAGTGACACCTGTAGATATCCTTAAACACTGAATTGATCAAGTAAACATTCCTAGGTGAATAAATGAATTAAGTGCTGTACGTTTCTTTAAATAAAAGAAGCAGTTAAGCTGTTACTACTCAGAGTAACTACCTATAAAAGCAGATGCTGTCCTACAGTATGCTGAAACTCCATTTCACATTCCAGTGCTATTGTAGCAGCATTGTAATAGAACTGATTGCTGCTTCAAGAGCCATATGTGAGATTGTGAGTCCTAACTAGTTTAGCCACAGAGAGTGCGATCTCGTTAAAATAAGGAGTGCACATAAACCGGTACTCATACAGCTGGTTAGGAGGGCTGTTTCTATCCATGGACCTGAAGCTATCTGAGGTCTCTAATGAATCTCTGCTGCAGTGCAGGACAGCATGGCAAGCATGAGAGACAACATGACATTGCAGCTTGAGGCACTCCTGCACAAGCTGGATTGTGAAGCAGAAACTTTGAGGGAGATGAAGGGCAAAGATACCAAGGTTGGTGTGGTAAAATAAGGTGCATGCATGTTTTACAGAGAATGGTACTACATATAATATATTTTTATGGTGGCCAGAGGAGCAGGACAGAGATGAAAGAGGCCCACGGAAATGATGTTGCAGTACAAATGTGTTCATAACCCCAACAGGAAGAAATAATAAGCCAAATCTGCACTGATACAGCCATCACAAGATAATACAAGAAACAATAGAAGCTCACGGGTCTGTTTGTGTTTAAATCCTCTTTTTCATGTTACAGATGCATCTTGACTTAACTGCGCTCCAATCGTGTGTGCAAGGCTTAAACCAGGACCTGCAGGCTCTGAGGACAGACCATAGCAAGGAGCAGGGGCTGTTGGGAGATGTGCTGTCGCTGCTTCGAGGACTCGTTTCTTCGCAAAGGCTCACAGCCACAATGGCAGATAGGACAGTGCAAACATCACCCTGTCTGCTGGAAACATTCCACTCGGCAGGTGAGGAGCCCAAGCACCTTGAAAGTTTGAAAATGTACAACAGGCCAGTGGCAGTATGTAAAGGGAAGGGCAGGGATTGTGAGCAGCCTGATGACGTTGAGGGTTCAGTGGGACCCTGTTCACTGAATATGTTGAGGGTTGGGGGTGGACAGGATTCCACAAAGAGATCATATAGAACCCGTTCTGCCGTCAAAGGTGGGTCTGCTTATGTGAACAGGCCAGCTCACACCCTCCATGAAAACATTGTCCCTAATGGCAGTGAGCTGGCAAAGTGTCACCAGGGCCCCAACAGTCAGAGCAGGAGAGAAACTCAACAGACAGCCTGTACAACAGGGCAGAGTTTAAAAAATTCTAGTACATCTAGACCAACCTCAAGGAAGAGGCCCAGAGCAGGCTCTGCCAAAAACAGCAAAGCCCAGACACTGAAAAAGGATTGGTTAAAGCCCCCTGTCAAAAGCAGGGCTGAAGACAGGGCCCTCCAGGACAGCATCTTGCAGGACTTGAATGGATATGTGAAGGCCACACCCACTTTCAACACGTACAGTGTCCACCAGCAGAGAAAGAGCTGGTGGCAGCTGTTTAACATTACTGATGATTCTGAGTAAGAGGCTCACATGCCACTGCCAATTTTGTAATGTTGGCGTAAACCTGCATCTTGTTTAAATTTGTACTTTTACAACATCTTTATATACATAAAACCAAACAGATGAACAAGTGTATATACAGATGATTTTTTAAAAAAACTTTTAACTAACGTTTAAAATGTATCCAGTTAATCTGGAAGAGAACATTAAAATATATGGAAACAGTTAAGTTGTTTGCTAGTTTAATAGTTAGCCCAGAAAAGCTGACTGAACTATAGTATGTGTTCAAAATGCAATAATAAACCACGCATTCTGACAAATAGTTTTTCATCAAACTTAAATAGTACAGTCTATAATGCTTCTTTGGACAGTATTACCACAGTTCTTGTAAACGTCCTGTTTTTTGTTCTCTAAAGTGTGCATGGTAAACATAGCGTGGCTTAGTAAAGTGAATATTAACTGCTGTTATATGCAAATAGAGTTTATGAACATGCTCCATTAGCCTGGTCAAAAAATAGCTCAAGGGCCAAGTACAAGGGGAAACCATTTTTGATCTCCCTCTAGTAAAAGGTGTGAGTGAAGATGTCTTCCTTCTTACTCCTGAAGCACTTTTCACGTTTCATGTGAATCAGGTCAATGACTTGTCTCATAAACTGTTAGCCAAGTGGGACATATCCAGTGATTGTTCACAGAGACTGACAGCAGTTTAACTCACAGCTCCTACAATAAAGCCACCACACTTTGTAGGTCTTTTAGTGTTCAATTTTAAGGTTACTTTGAGTGTAGAAACATTTTACAATAATAACAGCCTAATAAAAAAACAACTAGAGCAGATGCAGTACTACTGCTTTGAAGAGTCTGGGGGTATTATTTTATCATTGTGAACTAATGTAAAGTGCCTTGTACAAGTCCTAGGTTGTCACTCATTCAGGTCAGAGGGTGGGGGCAAGAGGTTGCGGGGGTTTAGGTTGGCCACCAGACAGACGTCATAGTTGTCATGCATCAGGACGTGACGTGCAGCCATGGTCCACACATTCTCCCAGGGGTCCAGCTCTAGGATGTCTTTGGAGATGTTGTCGTGTCGATCTGTGGGGGACGGTTCTGTGAGACAGCATCTTTGACAAGGCGCCATTCTGCAGCCCCAACCAGGGTTCAGTTAGAGGATGCTCTTACACCAGTCAGGGAAGTAATAGACAATTCAGTCAAGTGCTTAAGGGCTCAGTTGGAGCAAAAGTTTGCAGTAACACTAATTCATAAGGATAGGGATGGACTCCTCCTCTGTAATGTACCAGCAGTGTGATTTTAAGGTGCTTTATCTTTAATACTTCCTGCTAGTATTTTAATATGTAAAAATCAGCATGACCCTCATATCCTCACCAATTTACATGACTAATATCTTGGCTGCGGGAGGTGAAAATGTCAGTGGAAGTAAAGTACTGACATTGACAGGGTCAGTGTTTCCAGAACAGAAAGGCTTTGAGGCGAGGTTATAGGGATTACCTGGACCTCTGTAGAATCCGCACACGTAGAGCTTGCCCCCTACCACACCAGCATTGGACGCCCCACTGCGCAGACAAAGCAGGGGGGAGGGCAAGAGAGGGCCCATCCTCCAGAAGTCCCCATCCGGGTTGTAGATCTCTACAGCATCCAGGCAGCGACGCAACTGCCCACGGTCTATCCCCTCACACCCGATGCCCCCTGCAGGGGCAAACAGCAGGCCACATTTTGAAATGTCAATAATAGATGAATAGGGCTTCGTTCTACCCATTTGCAAATTTATGCTCCAGTGCAGCTGTGCCAGGTACCTCACCTAGTACATAGATCTCTCCATTGAGCACTACAGCACTGCAGCGGTATTTGGAGTACTTCATGGGTCCACGTTCCTCCCACTTGTTGGTCTGGGGATCAAACTGGAACACACGATTGCTCAGGAGGTCTGGCTCATCGTCTGGCTTGTCAGTCTGTCCGGACAAGACAGAACAGGTGTAGTGTGACTGTGGGTGGTGGGGAGCTCAGTGGTGTGTGTGGTAAACACACATACTGGCATCTAAAGAGTTTTGTTCCAGCAATGGCATTTGCAGAAGATAAATTGAGCTTTAAACCAAGAAATACAGGGGTTACTAGGACGAATTACACTTATGTTTCTGCATTCCATTTATTTATCACACCCATTTCTCTAAAGTGATACACAAAAATGCATTAAAAACAGAGGAAAAACCCTCAAGACACACAAAGGATGATTAAATCACAGCTTGCTTGTCCAATACCACCATGTTGTTAGTTCACATCCCTCAAGTAGCTGCTTGTAGAAGTGACATTCAAACTGCAAATACATAGATAATCATAGCAGATGGTGATGGACTCATTTATGTAGCTGTCAGAAGATGAGGAGAGAAATGGTAGAAGTGGATTTCAGACTCTTGAATTCTGAGAGGGACTTGGCAGTTCTTAGGGATAGGGGACGTTCATTCCAGTAATAAATACAAAAATTTAATGAAACACTCACTAGAGAAAAACTGTTCTTAGTAAATGAAGGACCCTTTGCTAACTGTTACCTGTGGTGTCCTGCCACCCAACACATAGAGGCAGTTCTTCAGGCTGACCACACAGTGGCTGGCCAGTGGTATGGGCAAGGGGACAGAGCTTCTCCAAGGCCCACCTTTCAATGACCAGCGGTCCACGGAGTTCGTAATGAGATACTGGTTCTTCAATTTCATTTGTCCACCCAAAAGGTAGAGGGTGTCCCCGAGTGCTCCTAGGGCATACATGTCCCGATATTCCACCGAGCACAACTTCTCCCAACTGCCCTGTGCAGTAGCCTTGTACCTGAAGGAACAGTTATATTTCATAAAAGTTTAAACGGCAGGTGAACAGGAAAATGGTTTTCTATTTCAGAAACTCAAAACAAAATTAGGTTAAAATTTTTGGACAGGAGACCACAAGCAAAATGGAATAAGGACACAGCTGGCAAAAGAGTAAAACAAGGTTGCAAAGTTTGGGACTGTGATTAAATCTGAAGATGAATTCTTTAAAATAGGTACAGCAGGTCACTTTAGTGTTTGTGGTAAATAGCTATGTGAAGCTGCCTCCTACAAAGGGCACAAACAAAAAACCTAATGTTTCGTTAGTGTTATGTTTGTACTGCTTTGTTCTACATAAATCAGAATTTGTGTCATTTTTGTTTTTAAGATATAAGCTATTCTTTTCTCTGGGCTGAGATGTCACTGAGCCCCCCCCCCCCCCCACAATGGCATAAACACATGAAAAAAAGCTCTTTTTAGTGCCAGATTTGGGGCAGTTTGTATCTCTTTCCATTTTAGAGATATTAGTGATTTTTACATAACACACGACGTCACTCAGTCCCCCTACAGCAGTGTAAGCACATGAAGCCAGGGTATATTTTTAGTGCCCCATTTGTGCTGTTTTTTGTTGTTTAAACCCCTGTTTTTATCTCTTTTCATTTTGGAGACATTAATGATTATTATGCAGCTGTAGTAAAGATCTAGGGGTTAATGGATTTTGCACCTTGGGACCAGCAATGAACATCGTGGAAAGTAATAGATATGAGATACGGTGAAGACTAGCACTTGGCAGAGCTACAGTGAAAGATCCGAAGAAAGTCATCAGATGTGCTGATGTGTTCACACAAATGAAGATTAGAGTTATTCAGGCAGTGGTATTTTCTGTTTCTGTTACTGTTCTGTTGGGGATGTGAAAAGCTGCAATTTTGCATTTTGACTCGTTTTGAACTGCAGTTCTAGAAGGGACTTGAGAAAATTGTGGAGAGTGAAAAAAAATGGGTAGATAGTATTTCAAATCAAACCACAACTCTGGAAGCAGAAATGATAAGACTGAGGTTATCTTATTTTGGACACGTCATGAGAAGATTGGAATTCCTCAAAAAGACGGAAAAGGAGAAAGTCAGAGGAAAAAGAGGGCAATGAAAAAGGAGATGGATGGACTCAATTGCAGCTACAGTGGACACACGACTTTAGAGACTAAGGAAACAAGATGAGGACAGAACTATTTGGAGGAACACTATAGCATACGGTCAGCAAGAGCCATCATCAACTCCAAAGCACTTGACAACCACAAGAACAAGTGGACCACTGGTCGCACTTTCTGCAAACACAAATGCTCTCACTCTCATAGGCCTATGCAGAAGTAGTCTCACCTGCAGATATCTATAGTCCTGCTCTTCTGCCTGGCCATACGACAGGTGCTCACCTCTCCAGCCACAACTATTTGGTTGTCCTCAGTCACCACACCAGCACACACACAACCCAGAACCTCTCCATAGCGGGGGGAGGTGATGTAGCAAATACGCCTGGTGGCTGGGGCGTAGCAGAAGCTGTAGTCAGAGTAGCTACCCTGGCGGGTCTTGATACCTTGGCCATCATTGCCAATGCACAGTAGCAAGTCGGTGGTCTCCATCCCATAGCGCAACTTCAGACGGCGGGGTGCAGCAGCAGGGTGCTGTTGAACAGCATCCAGCGCTTCCTCCATCAGCTCCAGGCACTCGGCATTGGCCAGCAACACTGGGTTCCTCCGCTTTGCTTCCCGCAGGAAGTCTGGGGCTACCAGAGGTAGACGCACCTTGCGCAGTAACTCAAGCAGATGGTGGGCCCGCTCTGCTTGTCGGTGGCTCACCCAACGCAGCACCGTGTCCAGGATGCTTTCTTCACGTGTAACGTTGAGATCATCAGAGCCAACCAGTGGGAGCAACTGGTGCACCTCCAGTTCCAGGACCTCTTCCTGCAGGCAGACCTCGGCAAAGTGCTGACACAGGTAGCGCCGGGCCTGCTCGGCCAGCTCCTCGGCTCCCAGTTCCCTTGCATAGAAGTACACGCCCAGACAGTTTGAGGCATCCATGTGGTCCATCATGTGCCGTTGGCAGCGGTTGAAAACATCCTCCATCTGTAGCATGAAAGCAACAGTGGAGACACCTTGCACATTGGTGTTGGTGAGTGGTAGGTCTGACAGATACATGTAGTCCAGCAAGAGGCTCAGACTGTCAGCAGGAGTGTCCACCAGGGTCACCTCACGTTGGCTGCACTCACTTAAGCCACAGGTGAACATGATCCGAAAGTAGGGGCTGAAGGCAGACAGGACCACACGGTGGCAGGGAAAGCTAATGCCCTCGGCTACAAGCACCACATCTGTAAGCTCCCTAGTTTCCCGCATTGTCCACAGCTGGTCCAGGAGAACCAGCCCATGCTTGTTTCTGGGATCCATAGCTCACAGAACCATTCAGACACCAACAACTACCAGAAATAAACATCCAGCCCGGTCACATCTTATCCTCTACTATGATCTGTGAAGGGTGGGGTTTAAGTTAAAGGGAAGCTCGGTCACTGGGGGGCTTTTTCTATAAATACCTCAGCAAGCATGCAACAGGAGCTCATGTTTTGCTGGCCTCAGTGAGATAGATCCACTGTTGAGGGTATTTTAAATACATAAATAAACACTGATTTTTTTTAGTTTTGTTTGGAACTTTCTATGGACTAGCCTCGATGTTTCATGCTTCCTGAAAGACCTAGTAAAGCTAGAGAATTCTAAATGGAAAAACTTGTAATAGTTTTTTTTCTTAAAGTCAAAGCGAGAACATGGTCACTGTGTGATATGGCAGCAAACTCGGCAGTGTTCCATCAACATCATTATGTCATCATTATGTTTAGGCAGTGACATTAGACTTCACGAAGGGTGATCTATTCTAGGTTTACACAGCTCTTTCTTTTCAGAAAGTCATATAAAACATGGACCCTGCCTCAAAGTGCAAGCATTATCATAAACTGCTTTAGACTCCATACATGGCTGTTTAGGCATCATAGACTTTACTGTTTTAAGAAGATCACACCATGTATTGTTCTCAGAAGAAGCATGCTGAGCTGGTACTGTATAGCATAGTAATTCCATGCACATGGCATGCTTTGCTAAGCTCACTGTGACCAGGATTGCAGTGTGCTAGACCTGTAAGGCTTTTCAGTAGTTCAGTTTCCAGTGAACAAGGCCAACATTACATTTCTTCATAAACAACAGCTGTACATGTCCCACAGAAATGAACTCTACAGGAAAGGCTTTAAAAGTACCAGCACACTGGAGACTGTTTGTACACAGCGACCCAACTCTCCAACCTTCCTTCTCCACCACTGAGCTTTAAATAGACAGTAGTGTCCTCTCTTGTGAAATGGCAAGAACATCATAAGGGCTTCTACAGATTATCATAGGAATTGAACAACAAAAATGATATTTTTCCCCACAGTAATCCTGAGAACAATGCAGTTCATTAAAGCTGAAGGAGATACTTACAGTTGAAAGGTTCATCTTCATTTTTAGTCCTATATTCACTGTGTTCCCATTAGGAAATTATTATATCCAAATTTATGGGTGGGACTCAGTAGTTTTTCTGAACCATATATACACTCACCTGCCACTTTATTAGGAACAACTGCTTGTTCAGGCATTTATCTAATCAGCCAATCATGTGGCAGCAGTGTAATGCATAAAATCACACAGTCACGTCAAATTTCAGAATGGGGAAAAATGTGATATAAGTGACTTTGACCGTGACATGGTTGCTGGTGCCAGACAGGGTGGTTTGAGTATTTCAGAAACTGCTGCTCTCACACACAACAGTCTCCAGAGTTGACACATAATGGTGTGAAAAACAAAGAGCATCCAGTGAGTGACAGTTCTGCGGGTGGAAATGCCTTGTTGATGAAATAAGTCAGAGGAGAACTGCTGGATTGGTTTGAGCTGACAGGAAGGCTGCGGTAACACAAATGACCACTCTTTACAACAGAAAAGGTGGACAGAAAAGCATCTCTGAACACACAACACATCGAACCTCGAGTGGGCGATCAGTGTATACTGCCTTACATAGTAGAAGATCACCTGACTACACTACACTGGAGAATACAGTCATCCTGTGTCCTTTCAGTTGCTTTGGACAAGGACATCTTCTAAATAATATTAATGATGGAATAGCCTTGGTCAATCCCAGAACTTCCGTATCAAAGATGAACAAGACCCTGGAGTACTTAGGCATTGTGCTTCATCCATTAACTATAGAGCAAGAACTGAAGTGTAAATATCCAGTAGATTTCAGGACCTGGAAACAATGAATACCCAGCTATTAATGAGACAAATGCTGCACACCAAACACATTGTTTAGGTTTGTTCTGTGTGTAGTGCTTGCATGAACAATCCCATATCAGGATGCAAAGATTTTATCAACAATATAACCAGTCAGTTAAGTCAACAGTTTAAATTTTATTCTCATCAGTACTGTGTCATAGCCGGCAAAATGAAAAAGTCCAAAACAAAACCCAGCCTCTATTTAAATTGATCTTTTTTGGGTTACTTAAGTTAGCTAATCTTTGACAGAATCCAAGCCTCAAAATTCGTCTTTAGTGCAGAATTCAAATTCATTAGTGCATATCTGACTCATAGAAGCATTTCACAATTGTCGGGCAATGTTCCCATAAGACGTTTTTTAAAGGGCATCACAAATCAGCAGCTCAGTTCAAAGATCAAGCCGCCCATCCGATAATTAATGAAATTATTAACCGTGCTTCGGGGAACAAATAGTTGAAGGAGGATCCTATAGACCTCAGGATATCCGTGCAGCTGCCTGCTGCTCGGTGCACTGCTGTTATTAAGTACCAGTGTTGATGGTTGGTGACCATATCTAGAGGGTCTCCAGGATGACTGCCGTTCATCCTGTGTCCTTTCGGGTTGCCTTGAACAAGGATATCTTCTAAATAATATTAAAGATGGAATAGCCTTGATCAGTCTCGGAACGTCCCGTTTGCTGAAATAATTGCTCAGTAAAATTTCCTAAATAAACACTCCAGGGTGTTGCTCATAATTAGTAAACATGTTATGAACTACTATAAAATTTACAGATGGTTGTCAAGTACAAGGGCATATAGACAGTAACAGACATTTGTTTGGAGCTCTCTGCCTCCTGGTTGTGTTTTGGTGCAGAGCAGTGTGTTGAATGTTGTGTTGGGTCTTTTTTACATTTTGAACATCCTTATCTTTATACTACTTCATGACTGATTTACTTATACGGTGATTCGATAAGTTTTTCTCTCCTTTACTGAGCTGTGGTATGTACGCTGCAGTAGCCTCACACAGTTCCCTTTGGGATAAATGAAATTCTCATTTGTTCATGAATTCATTCATCCCTTATTTTTATTTTTGTCAATAAGTTGTACTGATTTCTTCCTGTTTTGCTGGATGAAACACTGATCCTTGGTGATGAGATGCGGAAGCTGGTGGCCCTCGTTCTACCGTGTGACCAGCTCTGGTGTAATGTGTGCTCTAAAGACCGGTAATGATGTTAACTATTCACATGGGTTTCTCAATCCCAGGAAACAGAGGGAAGCTAGAGCGAAACCACTGGGTTTGTACCCCTGTCTTTCAACTAGGCCTTGACTTGCAGAGCTGTGCTCACACAAATGCTGATGCAACAGAACCCCAGACCTTCTTCCGTTGGGGTTCAAGGGGTCCGAATGGTTAGCAGAACAGGGCAAGAGAAACAAACAGCTGTTGCTGCAGGTATGTAACAGGAAAACTGAGTAAGAATAAAACATAATAAAGCAGAATTAAACAAAGTTTTCTGACATCAACTGTATGGACAAGATTTTGCATAAGCCTTCTTTTAGTTATCTAAGTGTTCTAATTATGCTTTGATATTACATCGAGAAAATATGTGATTTACCTCAAAATGTCTTTGGCTCTTCCCCTCTTCTGGAATTTGTGTTTGAAATTCAAAAATTTACAATAGGTGTCACGCCCCCTGCTCCGCCTGCTGTCCCGCCCAACTCCATAATTGCCGGCACCTGCTCCTTGTTTCCCCTAGCAGGGTATAAAACCTGTGTAGCCCAACAAGCTGGTGTGAAGTATTGTCCATGTTACCACTGAGGATTGCTCCTGTTAGGCTTCCCTGTGTTTGACCACTTCTTGTACCTTGTTGAGTTCTGGATCTGACCCTTGCCTGTGTTGTGACCACGACTTTGGAACTTCCCTCGACAATAAACTCCATTTGCCAACTCGGGCCTGCACATGTCTGCTTCCTGCCAACAGCGTCACGATAGGACACACTAGTGCACCTAATCAACTGCAGAATAGGCACTTAAAGCTTCCGGGGTTAATGAAGCCACGCTCCATCCTGTAAACAAATGAAACACTGGGAGTATCAGACAGTGCATCAAAGGTCTGTTCAAGAGTACATGTGCTGCAAGTGCAACTAGTTTTAATAAGTTAACATGTTTGTTATTCCATCATCGAGCTGTACTTGTCCTGTTGAGTTAGCTATTTGGAGGAGAGAAGAGTCTGTGCCCCTCCCACAGGTGTATAAGTACAGCGGATTCATTGCAAAGAACTGACAGAACATCACAGATGCCTTACCTGCCTCCTGACGGGCTCACGATTCTTTGAATCACTTTGAAACACTTTTCTGATAACCAGAGCAGCAGAAGGGCTGGAAGACAGAAAGAGCATAGTTTTAGTGGGCTGGGTTGAATTACTGGACTGCTTGCCATGGGGGTTCAGCGGAGAAGTGGTAATTACCATGTAGACAGAGACATATTGGACGAGGAAAGGCTGGAGGAGCTGGCTCAAAGGGTGGATTCATCGGGGAAACCGTATCTGACTGACCGCTTGAAATACTTATTCAGGTAAGGAAAACATCGTGGTATGACTGGACACGAACAGGCATAGGAATATTCCAGCTTACCTCAAGATAAACAGATAGATAGTTAGTCTTGCTGGTTGAATATCTAAACATTCTTGTGATAAATCTGTCCAAAGCTGCTGTCTCTAAACTATGACTTTCTCTCTGTTTCTTTTCCTTTCCCAGGTTCTCTGTACCCAGGCTGAAACACAACTTGGTGAGGAGCTTGCCTGTGCTGTACTGGTTGCCACGCTATTCCATTTGGGACTATGGCATGGCTGACCTTATTGCAGGCATCAGTGTGGGCATTATGCAGCTGCCACAAAGTGAGTCTCACTGCTAACTACATGAGGGTCTGAGCAGAGTTTGGGTGTCATCAATTGAGTGACTATCATAATTATTTGCCAAAGTAAACTATACAGACTTATCAAGTACATGATCCATAGCCAGACCACCTGGTAGAATGACCCCTACAGACAAAAAGAGGCCCCTCTAAGATGTCACCAGGCACATCATAGGGCCATTTTTCCTGTTGTTCAGCATTTCTTGTTTCAGTGTGATACTTTTGCTGGTGCTTTCTCCAGGACCTTGATCTCTTTCTCCAGGTATGGCCTATGCACTTCTAGCCTCCTTACCTCCAGTGTTTGGGCTCTACACAGCCCTGTACCCCGTGTTGGTCTACTTCATCTTCGGTACATCTCGGCACATTTCCATAGGTAAGGAGCATGTTGATCCTTGTGGGGATGATTTTAAGGCTATAAGCTATTATTTATAAAGTGTGCCACAAAGTCATGAGCTTTTTGTGTGTTTGGGTAAATGTACATCAGTGTGTGCTTATTCACTGACCTGTCTTTTTGGATATACAGGCGCATTTGCAGTGCTCAGCATCATGGTTGGCAGTGTCACTGAGCGGCTGGCTCCAGATCATGAGTTTATCATCACAAATGGCACCAATCTGACTATATTAGTGGACGAAGCTGCCCGGGACAGCTACAGAGTCAAGGTGGCTGTGGCCACTACTGTCTTAGGAGGAATCATCCAGGTCAGCACATGGTGCCACACAATGCAGACATGATGCCACTACTCCAACCCTTCTAGACTAGTGGTTATTCCAACATAGTACATTATTCCATATATCTGTTCTCTCACACTTGATCAACATGGTTTCAGAGCTCTCTCACCTAAATTACACACATTTTTACCCATACTCATCATGGTACAACATGGTTTGATTATTTTTTTGTGAAATGACAATTGATTCTACATTGGATGTATATTCTTATTATTAGAGCATGTTTAATTGAAATCCATTCTAGTTACACACATGCAGTGATGTTTGGTATGGAAGATGCCATGTAGGCTACATCAAGAAAGGACACATTTCATGGACACATGCATTTTCTCTCTAGGTTGTTCTTGGTCTTGTCCGGTTTGGGTTTGTGGCCACATACTTATCAGAGCCACTTGTGCGCGGGTACACCTCAGCTGCCGCCTGTCATGCTGTGGTAGCTCAGCTCAAATACATCTTTGGTTTGTCGTCAACACGTTTCACTGGACCTCTGTCACTAGTGTATGTAAGTACTTCCATAGTCAAATGCATACTTACACACACATCAGTGGCAAACAATTATTTCCCAGCTTTTCTTTTGTGAAGATCTTTGATGCTATGCTGTAATTTGGTCTTCGTAGCTACTTCAGGTCATTGTCTTTGCATAACTCTCCTCACTGTTCCACCTCCACCTTTCCAGAATCTAATACAAACATGTGGAAATTTCTCTTCTTAGGCACTTGTTGGTATGGATGTTACTGCTGTAATTGTGATCACGCTGCTTTATCCTCAGACTTGTTAATATGGATATCATGCCTTTCTCTTCTGAGACTTGTTGATGTGGGCATTTCCACTCAACGTTCACATCCCTTTTTCCTCAGACCGTGGTGGACGTGTGCTCTCGGCTGCACCAGGTTCACGTGCCCACTCTGGCAGTCAGTTTGGTGTCTCTGTTGGTCATCATCTCTGCAAAGGAGCTCAATGCTTTTCTCAGCAGGAAACTTCCAGTTCCCATTCCTGTGGAGCTAATTTCAGTAAGTTTTCTTCCTCTACCACTCACTTACTCCTTCAATGACATTAAATTTTTATCAACGTTACTGCAGTTTGGGGTAGGTGGTATCTATGTATATCTATGTAGAGATTAAGGACCTATCTTCATCTTTGCAGGAATTTGATTACTTTGTATGAGAAGTATTTTGGTGCTATTTAGTCAGTGCAGGTGACACCCATCTTTGGATCAATTCTGCATCCAAACCAACATTTGCCTGCAGAACTAAGAATGGCAATTTCCCTCTGTTTTGCTTGTGCAACAGATTGTGGTCGCAACCCTACTATCCCACTATATCCACCTGAGCAACAACTATGCTATCGGGGTGGTGGGGGAGATACCCAGCGGGTGAGTTGGCCCAGGGAACCACCTGGCTGTCCACGTTCATCCACCTTACTACCAGTATTGATCATATTCCATTTCTATTATTGCTTAGATGTTTACCAGACAGTTATCTAAAGCAATGCAACATACTGTCAGATGGGTGACTGTTTTGTCAATTTTCCTTTGTTCTGTGTATTATTACAAATTGTAAGTAAATCTGAACTCTAATACATTTTGCTATTCTGTGGTGTCTGTACAGACATCTAAATATATGTTGCATATATATGTCTTGACTTTATGAAAAAGGATGTACATCTTAGGCAATAATATTTGTTTTTCTCTGATATGGTCCCTTTCTGTGGCCAGGCTGTTACCCCCCAGAGTGCCGCAGATAAGCCTGTTCCGTGAAGTTATTGTAGATGCCTTCGCCATGGCTGTTGTCGGCTACGCTGTTGCCATTTCCCTGGGCAAGACATTTGCCCTCAAGCATGGGTACAAGGTTGATGGCAATCAGGTGCGCTGCCTGCTGGTGAACCCAAGCCCCAGGCATTAAATCCAGAAGAATTACACTTAGCTCATAATTTAATATCATGAAAGCAACTGCCACCCTTCAGTGCTGTAACACTCCCCATTTGTTGTATCTGCCACCCCTCGCTACTGTCCCCACCTGTCATGCCTCTCCCCTTTCATTACGCTCACTACCTGTCTCTTTTGCTTCCTTTCTGCACAGGAGCTGGTAGCTCTGGGCATCAGCAACACAGTCGGTGGGTTCTTCCACTGCTATTCCGTCAGCTCTTCAATGTCCCGCAGCCTGGTGCAGGTGACGGCTGGGGGAAAAACACAGGTGAGCACAATAAACCATTGGCATTGCTTGATCTATAGTGAGCAGGTATAAAGCTGTCATGTGGTTACTGTATCTGTGGAGTAATTTGAGCATTTATTGTTAGGTTGCTGGAGTTGTCTCTGCTTTCATTGTACTCATCGCTATACTGAAGCTAGGACCTCTGTTCCAAGAGCTGCCCAAGGTATTTCTCTCTTCTTTAACTCCAATCAGGTACAACTCTCTTGTTAAACCCACATCAGGTATGTCTCTCTCATTTTCACATTAAACCTAATCTCTCCTGTCAGACCCTCATCCCAGCAGTGTGTGTTTTGTGATGAAAGCTGAGTGCTGACAAAAGTGGTGACTGTAACACATACTGTGTGTGTCTGCATTCCAGGCAGTGCTGTCAGCCATTGTCCTTGTCAACCTGAAGGGCATGTTCAAGCAGTACTGCGACATTGTCATACTGTGGAAGAGCAGCAAGACTGACCTGGTAAGCCAGGAATGAGACATTTTAAAAGCTGTCACTTGGAAAAAAAATGTACAGTGATATGGCAAAGTCACAAGCCTGTAGTTGTCTTCCACTGCTGAACACTGAAAGAAAAAAGGTTCATGGTAACAAATCCAGTCCAACTCCGCATTGCAGCCTTATTAACATAGAAAAGCAGAGGAACCCAGACCAAAATTTAGTTTTCCTTGGAAGAATGAAGATTTTGACAGGTGTCTGTCAGTTCCTGCCTTTTTTGCTTGCCGACTGTCCCTCTCACTCTCTCATTGTGCCTTCTGCAGGTAGTGTGGATGGCGACGTGGCTGTTCACCTTACTCTTCCATCTGGACATGGGCCTTGCTGCCTCTGTCGGGTTCGCCCTGCTCACCGTCATCTTCAGGACCCAGCTGTGAGACGCTCCCTGTTATCAGTCTATTCATCTGTTAGTTAATTATGAAAGAAATGAAACATAACCCATAACACATGACAAGACAAACAAAGTATTCTTCAATTGATCTCTTGCTCCTTCCTCTTAGTCCAAAATACTCTGTCCTGGGTCAAGTTCCGGGCACTGAAATCTACCTGGACATGGAGAAGTACAAAGAGGTGACTGTAGAATAGAGACTGAGGGTCCAACTCAGGGGAAAAACAGTAGAACATAACACAGCATTGTTTGTGCCCCCATCAGGCCAGAGAAGTTTCTGGCATCACCATCTTCCGCTCCTCTGCCACAGTCTACTTTGCCAATGCTGACTTGTACCTGGAGGCTCTCATGAAAAAGGTTGGTCAGCATCTCTTCTGCTGTCATCTTCGTTATTAACATAGAAATACAACAGCTGGTGGACCAGTTGTCAGACTTTCTGTCCCAGTTGTGTTTTTGAGATGAGGAGCTGGTTTACTTGTAACTTCTCTATATTGTTTTGAATAAAAAGGACTTGCAGAAGGAATTTGTACTGGTAGCAGAAATAAGTTATTGGCATGGTGTGAAACTGATACTTGTGCATTGGCAGAGTGGCATCAATATCAGCAAAATGATTGCGTACAAGAAGAGACAGGAGGCAAAACAAAGACGTAGGGAAAAGAGGGCTAAGAGGCGAGCCAAGAGGGATGTCAAGAGACAGGTGGGCTATGCTGTAAAACTGCTCTCAAACTGGAAATACCTTCATATGGATGATTTTTCACGTACATCTGGACATACCTGTAGACAACAACACACTTGTTCACATCTGTACACACCTGCACATGTTTTCCTGCAGAAAGCTGCCATGAAAGCAGCGCAAAACAGCGATGCTGTGTTTTCAGTGGAGGAGGTGGCAAGCCAGTGGAAGGAGACAGACGTCCCCGGGGAAGAGCAGGACTGGACTGAACGAGAGAACAGGACAGTGTTTGTTATCCCCAAGGTTCAGAATGACCACAGCAGCTGGGAGTACCTGAAGGACAGTGAACCGGACATGGGAACACTTGGCTCGATCTCAGAACTGGACACCACCACCCTGGGCTCCAGTTGTGATGAAACACTGAGCAGGGATCTAGAGAGAATGTCCTTGGGCTCGCTGGGCAAATGGACTTGGGACATTCATTCTATCATTTTAGACCTCTCGCCAGCCAACTTTATCGACACAGTGGCCATTAAAACCATGAAAAATGTGAGTCACAGCAAAGAGCACAAATGAGGCCAGGCTGGAATAAAATGGGGATGGGAGGGAGCTGGGTGGAGACACTAGCAGTTGAGGTGGCAAGTAAACACATGGGAAAAATGTTCAAGAACAATAGCATTTAGCAACTCATTGGTCATCTATTCATAAAATATTTTATCCACTTATTTGGTCCACTTGTAGATCATCCAGGACTTTGGAGAGATTGATGTGGATGTCTACATAGCTGGTTGTCAGGGTGAGTTTTTGTGAAGAATCTGACTACACGTGCATTTGCTGTATGTCTGCTGAGTGCGCCTGAAGGGGTGTGATTTCTGTTGAATGACCACAAATCGCAAAGTGGCTCTGAGACTTGGTGTGAATTGTCCATATATGGCTAATCATGCATGATGCTCTGTGCAGCTACTGTGGTGGAGCAGTTGGAGCAGGGTGACTTCTTCAATGACTCTATCACCAAGGGACACCTCTTTGCCACCATCCATGACGCTGTGCTTTACTGCACTGACAAACATGGAGCATCGACTGTAGCTACCTATGACTGCGTTCTGGTAACCAAACTTACATACAAACACACTTGTGCACAGACTCATACACATACTTAGTCAAGTCCCAGTGTGTGAGTCTCTGCTAAGCAAACTATTTGAAAACTGTTTTCCAGGATATAGACTGCAGCACCAAAATGTGATGTGAAGGGAGTGTCTCCTTACCACCAGATGTGACCTCAGGAAGCTTTTTCCCAGTTTGCAGCTGTGGGTTTCCAAAGCCAGTTGCCCCCCTAGGGTGGGGGGGGGGCACCCTCTTCTCCATACTGCAGCCTTCATAGTGAAAACTGCATTCTGGAGATCCTGGACTGCTGCTTCTGAGAGACCATGTCCTTGTAAGTGCAAGAGAGAGAAACCTTCAAATTGCCTTTGTTGTCTGTCACCATAGCTGTTGCTCTACTTGGACATACAGATAATCGGATTTCTGCAGCCCACGTTTATCTGCTTCCAATTTTGTCAACGTCTGTTTCCTAAGTAATACTAGAAAAATGTATTTTACAAAACTCCTCTTTCCTGTAAAGCAGACAAGTAGACCAGATGACTCCTTGTGTGTCTCCTATAGCCACTTTATCTGTTCCCTGAGTGCAATGTTGCCACTCAGTATCAACTATGTTACTGTAATGGCTATCATAGATGTAATTTATTTAATATATTTTGATTGCTACATTTATCAGAATTCTGGTTTATAATGTCTATGAAGTGTATTTTATTTAAACATTTTATGTTATAGTTTGTTACTTTACAGTTCATATAACAAATACATGTTTTGAGAACTTTAAACCTTCGTTTTTTTTGAGGCCACATTAAATGCAGGCAGAGATTTGATGGGTTTGGTAGGGGGTAGACAGGGACACGTCTTTTGCAAAGGGAAAACTGGTTTATTTCTTAAAAGTGGTTTTACCCAATGGTCTTAATGAAGAGGTATCTTTACACTTACATTTGTTTGTTTATTATTGCTGTGTCAGTATGTTTATGTATTCTTGTTTATACATTGTAATATAATCCCCTCCTGCACCTTTTTTCCAGTTGGTATAATTCTGTTTCCATAGTTGTGTTTACAACTCTATTCTTATGATTAACAGCTGTTTTTTGATTTCAGGACCTGTCACATAGCTGTGTGAGAGTATTTATGTCACCCAAAATACAAAGTACTTGTGTGCTGAAGAGAGCCGCACATTGTTCATTAAAATACGCATCTCATTTCAGTAGGCCTGTGTGGGCTCTCCCTTTTTTGTGTTTTTGCTAATATTCTTGGGGATTTTAGCACCTGAGCTTATTTACTCAGAGTTGAGCAGGTTTTCCACAATTTTTGAAGATGGGATGGGAAATGTAAGCATTACCTTGCCATAATGATTGAAATATTTTCTCTTGATAAAGATAATATAGTCATGGGAGTCTAATTAAAATCTAATTATTATAAATTGTACAAATTAATTTTTGGTTTAGTAGTCCACATAATGCCATAAATGTAGCCTGGAAGGGTAATGGTCCCTTGTGGTGCATGATTATACTGAACTTCTCAGGTTGTCTCATTTCAAGAGATTCCCTTGACATCATGCAAAGAAGAGATTCCACTTACTTTTAGCTAATATTCCACAATAAATAATTTAATATTTTAATTGCAGTATATTAAATAAGGAAAGTGAGTCTGTGCAATTTAAATCCCACATAAAGGTAGCAATAAATAAATAAATACATAAATAAATATTATGCTCCTTGTTTCTAAATAAATAACAGTGATATCCTAAAAAACCTTGAACCTGTGATCACAAATAATAATAGTAAACAATTTACAAAACACAGCAAGGTGAAGACTGCAGAGGTAACAGAGATACGGATACCAACACTGGTCCTGCTGTTTGGCAGCACGGCGAGCATGAAAAAGCGCAGCAGGCAGACGGGACCCAAAATACCGGGTCACAGCAAACACGCAGGGCAAACACTCGCTGGAGTGTGAGCTGTGGGGTTGCCCGGTTTGCCAGGGAGAAGAGCACAAGATGCCAATAGCTGGGTCCGGGTCCACACTGACATGGCAGCCACCCCTCCCTCGCGTGCAGAGAAACACATGCAATTGGAGAACTGAACAAGAGGACATTCACTTCAAGGATGGAAAATTGAAATGCAAACAAATAAGGATGAAAACAGCATCCATAATTATTTACATTTGCATAAATTCAAAGACATCTATCCCTGAATCTTCTGTTGCTAGGTCTTTCTGCCGTTTTGAAGAGATGAGGGTGGGGGGTATTGACCTGCAGGTCGCATAGTGGAGTGATGTCACACTCGGTATTGTTTAATTATGCTTGTTCTAATGTACTGCTACGTGGTGCAAGATGATCCAACCACGCAGCTGTAGGGGGTGGGGGGTGGGGGGCGGGCACAATGAACAAGGTGTGGTTGTGTGTGGAAAATGCTAGTGTGGAAACTTAAAACTGCCTTACAGGACCCAACTGGGGTGTATCAACCAGATTCCCTGAGCATGGCCACGAGGTACACACGTCCAGCAGGAACTGCAGCAGAATGCCCCCCGGAAACCTGGTGCACTGATGGGGACAGCATGTATGACGGTTCCTTTGGTTGATGGGTAATGGGAGAGCAATAGTGCCCCCTGTAGGTGCTGTCCTTTTCAGACAGATGTCAGTCGTAGAAACTGCGGCTTGAGCCTTGTGCTACAAGTCCTGGTGGGCATCACCATGCTGGTCAGTGCTTGGCTCACTGCCACTGCTATTTGGGGTCCCGTCTGCCTGCGACACCAGCTGTTGGTAGCGGAGCTGGCGCTCATAGTCTGGATCCACGTTGATCCAGTTGTTGGCGATCCACTTGGTGCCGCGGGTCACCAGACAGCCACCATGCAACGAGTACTCATCCAGCTCACCTACCCAGCCTGCAGCAGACATACTGTAGTCACTTCAATACATACAGTCACTCAAGCTTTAGTGTGTATTTACTAAGTACACAGTTCTTACCCAGAGTGACAACACAAGAGCAGCAGCCACCATGGGCAGCAGAACAGCCCAATAGCATAATCAATAACACTGTGTGAAGGCAGCTGGTCCCACCCACCTTTGCCATCTGACAGGTAGTTGTACCAGAGCACTGCTGTCCCTTTGGCGGGCTTCACCCGGAGATTGCCCTTGTCACAGTTCTTCCTCGTGTCCAGAAGGTCCACGTCATTTTGAATGAGTGACTGGAACACACCCACAAACACACACATGTACAGTTTCAGATCACACAAAGTGGCACTATAAAAAAAATACTCCAGAGAACCTGATGTTGTAGAAATCTGTTTCCCTGCAGAAGATGCCCAGCAGTGGCAGACAACAAGCAGGACAGTATGGGACCCACCATTTCCTCATAGGTCCTGTTGTCTGCCACAGGGAACGTGGTCTCACCCCCTCCCTCCACAGTGTTGAGGTAGAAGAGCACAGTAATGTACCTGCATTGCAGAAGACATACACAACTGGCAAGATGCACACACATACACAAGCCTGCATGAGGACAGACACGGGTATGTCCTGCAGGTGGTGATGCTGAACCACACACACACTAACCGGCAGGACGTCTCAAAGGGGGTGGAGGAGTTGGCTGCCAACCGGGTGTGTGCGCATGCTGTCTCGGGGTACACAGGACCACTGTCGTGGTGGGCATGGTAGTGCCCTCCCTGTTCGTAGCGTACCACTTGCAGCGGCTCGCTCAGCTCCACCAGCTCGGGGGGCAGCCGGGTCAGACGGGTCACCCTGGGGGGGGGGGGGGGGGTACGGATATCTATCTGCATGTAACAAAAATATGTTAACAGCGTGTAGCNGGGGGGGGGGGGGGGGGCCCGGGGGGGGGGGGGGGGGGTATACGGATATCTATCTGCATGTAACAACAATATGTTAACAGCGTGTAGCATGGAGAAATTCATATAAGTCTGCACAAGCCTCCTATAAATGTTTTCTTTGGCTGCAATAGGCTTAATTTTTGTTTCATAGTACTGTGCAAATTTAAACACTTCTTGTCAATTTATTTATTTATTTATTTGTGTAGCCCCTTTCTAAAACTTCAGCCTGTAGAGGAGGAAATCTGACCTGTATTCATCCGTTTGAGCCAATAGATGACAGTAAAGGCCAAAGAAGCAGTACAGGAGTGTGGTGGTGCCTCAATTCAACTCACTTGCACACTGTTTACTTCTCCTGTCTGCTGTTCCTTAGTGTTGGTGATTTGGTGATTAGGAAAATATGGAACTTTGCTCGTGTTTATGGGATGAATCAGTCAACAGTGGTGATTGAATAGGAGTTTGTGGAGAGATGCCAGTGCTTTACATTAGTTTGACATGAAGGTGTATCACTTTACTTTTGCAGTAAACAATGTTGACCACATGAAAAGAGCTTCTGCAGGAGTGTTGCATGTAGGAGGCATGTAGGAGAAGTGGGCAATGGGGATGGGACTGCCTGGGGGTCAAATGGGGGTCCCAACCTCTTCCGGAGCTCACGCAGCACGCGGTGGGCACCCTTGCCCTGATACAGCCATGTGTGGCGGCTGTTGCGCACCAGCTGGCTACGCTGCACACCACGCTGCTGCAGAAACCGCTGGAAAGCATTGGAGCTCAGCTGCTTGAACTCGGCCAGACTCAGCAGACCTAGCAGCGTGGGGGGAGATGCCCGAGGGGGGGGTTCACGACATGTCAGCTCATGTCCAACAGCGCAGAACCAAGAGGGGCATAGCTGGGGGACTCTCACCATCGCCATCTGGGTCAGCTTTGAGCCCTATGTAGATCTCCCGCAGATTCTCTGGGGTGAGCCAAATGCCATCCCGCACACGTGAGTGAGTCAGGACCTGCAAATCAGCAACAAGGCATCTTTTAGAACGTTCCTCCTCTCCCTCCATCACCTGTCATCTTCACTGTTCTTCTCTCTGCCACCTGGAACCAGAAACATACACACATAGACACACAGACTCAGTGTCCGCACCTCCTGGAGCTGCAGCCGCCCATCCTGGTTGAGGTCCAGCAGGTTGAATATCTCCTCAGGACTCAGGTCCAGCTGCTCAGCAAGCTCCTCCTGGCCCTCAGGCACCATTACCTGGCTCTCGGTGAGGCCCTTCAACTGGGCCAATTGCACCACCAGGCGGCACTCCTCCTCTGACAGGAAGTTGGGCACCTCTGCATCACCCACCCCCCCCACACACACACACACACACACACACACACACAGAGGAATGTTTTTAATGTTTGCTGCTTATTAAGGATGGAGCTCAGCTGCATTTTGTGGGTCTACTTACATACGTTAATAGTACGAGAATAGTAGTTTACTTTCTACTAACTCTCCTAACCATTAATATAAATATTATAAATATTATTTTGGACAGTTGATGCTTTTATCAAAAGGAATTTGCAGTGTCATCTGTTCAAGCTGCTAAAGCAGCTTCTCCCAAGACTCAAACCAGCAAAATTTAAGTTACAACTCTTTGTGTGCTTTAGTCCCTCAGGGTAAAGTTTCCCACAGATATTCTGTGGTACTGAGTTCTGGAGGTCAAGTTGAGGCAATGAGGATCACAGGTTTGAGTCCCACCTCCTTCTAGTACTTATCCTCGGCTAATACAATAAAAGTTACCCTGCTGTACAGTACAGGTGGGTAAATCGGTGTAAGTAGCTAACTGGAACAGCTTCAACGTGACATCCAGTGACCATGGCAACACCTGGTCCACAACCGGCTGCCTCTGACCTCCAAACCCGATAACCTTGAGTGCGTGCTTGCGTTGGCTGCAGGGCGGCCGGTGGGAGTCTCACCAAAGAGTAGGGGCTTCAGGCTCAGGGTGCGCATCTCGTGGACCCTGTCGGGTACCAGCGACACCATCTGGACGTGGCCCACCTGCGCACATGTTCGGGTAACCATTAGACGAGGCACGCGAAGCCAGACAGTTTGGTGTCACGTGCTGCTCTTACCCGGATGCCCTCGATGCGCGGCAGATAGAGGGCCCGCTCGGATCTCGGCTCCGGGCCCCGGGGTGGCAGCTCGAAGGGTGTTGCGTCGCTGTTGTCGTCCCCCGGGCTGTTGTTGTAGTGCACATAGAGCAGCAGCGCGATCACGTTGATGATGTAGACGTGGAAGAAGACCATGACCACCATGAAGTAGGAGCGCGAGCAAACGCTGCTCTTCTGCAGGGACACGCGCTCGCGTGGCAGCGGCGGCGGCACGCGCTCCTCAGCTGCGCTTTGCTGCGCTTCCATCATTTTTCCGCGAGTCCCCAGGTGTGTTTATGTGTGTGTGCGCAGAACTCCCCCCCTAAACACCGGCGCGCGGTCACGCTCAGCGTAGAGGGTTCTTGTTTACGCCGCGGTTTGAGCTGCTGCGCACACCCTGAGTGTCGGTCCCGCAGGATCTAACCTCTCCTTCGCGCGCGCACATACCCCGGGGTCGAGCTGCTACTCCGGGTCAGAGCGGCGGTCTGTGCGGGACGCCATCGCCCTGACAACTGCAGCCTAGCGCACCACCGACGGCCGGATGCGGAACGAGCTGCTTGACGACTCGGTGGCGCCACCTGGTGGAGATCATCCACGACTTGCGGAGGGGGGGGCAGGGAAAGGAATATCAAAGCTGAGCTTCATTTTTAGCCTATATTCATTTATCTGACACTTTGATCCAGTTTGACTTACACTGAGTTACCCATTAAGGCAACGGGTAACTTCTACTGTATCGCTTCAGGATAAGCACTTCGATTAAGTCGATTAAGGTATAACAGCAGGAGGTGGGATTCGAACAAACTGCGTCATTTGAGCGTCTCCTTTCCCTCTTGGGCATAATTTATTTCGCTCTTCATTTCATCGTCGTTAGTATTACTATATTTCTTTTATGTTTTAATGTAGTTTTTTATTTTATTATACACATTTTTGTGGTGTTTTATTATTATTGGTCCACTGTTTTTACTGTTAGATGCCGCAAAGTGTGAAGTATTTATTTTGGTGAAAAGAGGGTCAATGCAAGAAAGGCAGGAACCCTCCAGTGCACTAAAGTGCTGTATAGTACTGTACTCCGGACCCCGCCCCCAAGTCCCAGCGCGCTCCTGGTTCGCCCACAGCGCCCCCTATCGGGAACGCCGGGCTCACGCGACCCTCTGCTTCGATGTAGTCGACAGAAAGGGCGGTGGATGAGCTCCCTGTCCCGCACCCCGTGTCCAGGCTGCGGGAAGAGAACTGCAGGGCTGCTGCGAGTCTATGCACTCCGTGGGGGTCACCGGAGTCCCGGTGCCGCAGTGGACAAGCAGCCGTCGCGGTGCAGTAACGCGGTAAGTGGGTGTCCGTGAGGGTGGGGGTATTAGCGGTCAAGACACAGGGCCGTGTGTGTGTGTGTGTGTGTGTGTGTGTGTGTGTGTGTGAGAGAGAGAGAGAGAGAGAGAGAAATGGAGTGTGTGTCCCTCAGTGGGCCGTTTCGCGCAGCGCCCCAGAAAGTTGGATAAATAAACCGGTCAAACGGTCACTGCCGGTTCTTATTGGCAGTATTTACTGTGTCGGACAGTGTCTTGCTGACCCTTTAGAGGTTGAAATTCACAGTTTAAATTGTAAATAAGGAGATTGTTTGTTTGTTTGTTTGTTTGTTTGGGGTCAGGCAGCAATGTCTCAGTGACGGGTTTGTCCTACTGCAGGAACTGTCCCAAGACAGACTGGGATACAGTGTTTTTACCTTCGTCTCCAGTGATTTTTTTTTTTTTTTACACGGGGATTCAGTGTCACAATTCTTTTTTGTCTAGTTTGTTGTCTGTGTCCCTCTATCTATCTGTCCCTTCACCCTCTTTAAGGCAAGTTTTTTGTTGTCATGACCACCACTAAGTGTCCCTTTCAGAGCCATTCAGAAGTTTTCATTCACCTCTGCTTTCTGTTTGGATATTTTGTAATTTGTCATGCCTGATTTTGATTCCTTGCCAGTCACTGTGCTGCATCTTCTCCCCACTTGGCTCCCAACCCTGTGGACCTCTGCAGACGTCCTTCTCCAACTGTCCTGTCTGTTGTACAAATTATCCCAAAATGTTCATATTTATTAATTTCTCTTCTTGTTCAGCTGAAATTACCCCAAGGGCAGCTGAGATACAGATAATAGTCATCAATGTGCAATATGGTTGCTCTATAATCTTGTTTTACTAGTGTTTACTACCAGTGGCATAACTTTGTACCAATTCACTACCTTCACATTAGAACACAGGCTGCAAGTGTGTGTGAAAAGGGGACGGAGTTTGAGACCATCTCATGACTGTGAAGGATTGTTCTTCCATAGCAGGTAATATTTGACACCACTGATTACTACTTGATTTTTGGTGCCACTCCACCAGCTGACCCCCTGACCTAAGGCGTTCCTTCAGTGTTGATGGGATGGACCAGATGAAGGCGTTCAAACGGCGTCTCTCCATGACTCTGCACAGCGGTAGGCATATGGATGAGTCACCGGAGGAGCAGGCTGATCCAGCCATTGCCAGGGAGCCTCTTTTTGCCCAGCGCCAGGGTGAGCAACTTGTGTGACACCCCTGTGTATGATACACCACACACTACTACAGTGAAGGCCTGCTGCTGCTCTTTATGTTCCCGTTTCACCCAGCTTGTCCTACATGGTGTTAAATGGTGATGAGGTGATCTGCGCTCCCAATTGTGGCTCACAGGCGGTACGGGTGTTAACACATCAGCTTCTCATCAGGAGCCGTACAGCTTTTACAGTGGCCCGGGTGTGAATCCTGGCCGAGAGCTGATCTCTGAAGGTCAAGCTGAGATGTTTCTGCTAATCAAGCTACTATGCTGCTGGGAAACCAGTGCTTCTTTACAGATTCAGAACAGGATGCTGCTCCATTGGAGAACCAGAATGTTGTACATGGCAGCATTTCTGTCCTCCTGATGGCACAGTACCTTTTACCTGTGAAACTCACCTGAAGCTGTGAGGTTGCAGTGTCTGTATTGGTCAGGCTCCTTCTTCTCATGTCCTCTAACCCTTCTGGCCCCTTCCATTTGCAGATGCATTGCCTGGGCCCACCCTCCAGCCCGTCCTGCACCCCACCCTTCACCAGGCCTCCCACAGTGCACCTTCCTTCCTACGTCAGTATGCGGGCCACCTAGGGCGGACCGGGCTGCGTCGGGACCATAGGGGTGCATTGGAGCGCCCCCATCTGGCCCTGCACAGGACTGGATCTCTTGGTGAAGCAAATGTGTTCTCTCTCTCTCTGGCAGGCTTGTAGATAGGTTGATACAGACAGGTGGATTCATTGGATTTTGCTGCAGTTATGAAACACACATTGGATAGGGCCTTGTTGTGCAAAAGGTCATAAATAAAAAAGCAGTATAGCTGTATAGGTTTCAGTGAAATGAATTTTAGGCAGAAACGCATACAGGAGTCACTGAGGTAGACTGATATGAATGCATGGCCTGGGTTGCATGCTGGGTAGTGCTCATATAGTGCCCTTGTCCTCCCATATATGCTGGGAGATGGTTGCCTGCAGATGGGGACAGTGTGGAGTGCTGCAGGATGACCAGCCTTTCTATTGCATTATGGTGGGCCAGACATTTCACCCATTGATCCCACCTTTGACACCAGTAGAAAAAAAGAATGACATTGGCACTGACAGTATGTGCAGGGACACAGAAGGGGTTTAATGGGGAATTACAATGCAGAGATTAATGGTCACATTTGGACTCTGGAATATAACAAGTAAGAAGTAGAATTATAGCTGTGTGTGGATGTCTTGCAGGCATTGTGCATGAAAATGGCAGGGGAGCTGTGATGGGAGCCAATGGAGAGGGTGACCAGGCCTCCATCGTGTCCTCTGAAACCCAGAGTCCAGTAAGGGTGCGGCTGAGGAATGGAAACCATCGGCGCATCACAGAGGTGTGTAGGAGGGGAACTCGTGTTGATGTTCAGCAGTGGAGCAGCTAAAATGCTTGCTTAAACACTACAGTTAACATGTTTATCCCAAAACTGCAGGGAACACATTTATTCAAATGTTACAAACTTGCTGTTTTCCACTCAAAGGATCTGAGTTTGTATCCGTCCTCCTGCTGTAGTGCCCTTGACTGGAACTTATCCTGAACTATTACTTTACATTTTATAGCTGTGTAAATGGGTAAATTTGTGTAAGTTAACTTCAGTGATTGTTATTTTTATCCCAACAATGCTTTTAGTATATTTCATCTCACGTAAAATATTAATACCAAAATAACACACCAATTGTATGTCAGCATGTCATTTCCAGTGTACATTCCAACACTGCACAATGCAGGCATCAGGCCTGTACAGTTCAGGTCTGAAAATTGGCTGTAAGAAGATATTTTTCTTTTGGAGCAAAGCCTGTGTGTGTGTGTAAGTTACTGGATGTCTAAATGGGGCAAATGCTGATCTCCATAGGCTTTAACAGAGGCATTTGTTCCATTCCTCTCCATCCACAAAATTCCATTAATGAGGGGTTGTTTCCATCCCTCTCTCTGTTGCTCTATCATTCTGTTGTCCTCAGGACATCAACAAGCGCCTCTCCCTGCCAGCGGACATCCGCCTGCCTGAGGAGTACCTCGAGAAGTTTGCCATGAGCGGCCCTCCTTTCGCAAAGCCCATGACCCGTCACCTGCGCCGTGTCTCCCTGGTGAGTTCTGGAGGCTCTCTGTTGGGGACATGTCACACTGTGGGCCCTAAGCTTGGCCCCTTTTTTTATGGGTGAGAAATGGGTAAGAAGCACTCTGGGTATCTGCACATTGAAACTATGCTCAGATGCCCAGCACTGTACTTCTCCCTCCTCCTGAGGGAGACATTTCCTTTTCAAAAAACATTGGCTGAGGGCTAAAGCACTTAAACTGTTCCTCAGGCCACTTATTACAATCTAAATCTAAATATATGTGGGTTTTTTTTTAACAATTTACAAGGAGCAATGAAATCAGCTAGGAAGGGATGGAGTAACTGATATAAACAATCAAAATTTGTTGTTTTTTCCCCCCAATATTTTAATACTGTACAAACTTTACTTTGGGATATTTTGTTCAAGCAACTTGGATTAGGTTGTTGTTAAAATGGTCAGGAGCAGAACCTTTTTTGTGTTTGGTCAAACATACAGAAACTCCTCATGCTGTTCTCTGTACCTTGTTCTTACTCTGTTCTGTACTGTGTCCTTACTCTCTTCATACCTCTGCCTTAATTTCCCAAGTTAATGGAGGCTCTCCCAATGTGCAAATTCATCATCAACACAGCAGCAAGCTGTAACTCCAGAAACTGCCGGAGTGCGGGGTCCTTCTTAGTATCAATCATGAGTTGTTTTAGAGAAATGTCCTGTTGTTTAAATAGCTAGATCTGTTTAAGTCTCTTTGGAAAGCACTCAAACACTAATGTAATAATGGCAAATCAATATGCACTGAAAGCACAACCTTAAGAGACAGGAAGTGACCAAGGCAGCATGATCATGAAAGGCAGTACATTGTATTTTTATCTGAATTTTTGATCCCCCCCATGTACAAATCTGATTAGATGCTGAGACATTCTGACTAAACTCTGAAAAGGATTCTGACTCATTTCTGATATAGACACTAATTTCTGATAGTTGCTGAAGATTGATTTATTCACAATGAAGACTACTGTTCTAACAGACTGTTTGTTTGATTTCTTACAGTCCGAAATTGGCTTCGGGAAGCTGGAAACCTACATAAAGTTGGACAAACTGGGTGAGGTAAGTATACAAAATACCTCAGATGTGGAATTTGGACCCGTCAGTGTGTTGATCAGTAGAGCCATAGGCACGGTAAGAAGTGATAGATTTCATCATCATTTTGGTGTCCATGCTGAAATTAGAAGCTATGAACAAGTAGTTATTGACTTTGGTCCTGGTCCTGCACCTCCCTGCTTAGCTGAAGTCATTATTGCTGCAAATGAACTGGTGTTGTCTGTCAATAAGATGAGGGTTTGGATCTGTTGGCCTCTGTTCTTTTTTGCACCATACCTCTTGTCTCTAGGGCACCTATGCAACTGTGTATAAGGGGCGCAGCAAGCTCACAGACAACCTGGTGGCTCTGAAGGAAATACGCCTGGAACACGAAGAGGGAGCCCCCTGCACGGCAATCCGAGAGGGTAATAATTCAACATTTTCTGAGGCACCAGCAAAAATGAGCTGCAAGTCAGCCACAGACATGGGAGATGAACCTTTTTGTAATTTGCCAGGTTTGAGATTAATCCCTCCTGAAGAAAATCTGCAAGAAGGCCAGGAGCTGGTGTACAGGTTAAAGAAACTCAACTAGGGGTGGAATATCATGTCCAATGAGTGCCACAGGATCTGGACACTTTTGTTTTGAAAGTGTCTACATAACAATGTGCCAAAGTTGCCAGTGGAAAGAAAATCAGAGCTGCTGGACTTCATGGATTTGACAGGAGAAATCTGATAATAAATATGTAGCTCAAATGGAAAAATTTACAGCATGTTCTGCAAGCAGCCCAAACACTACATGTGAACTTGGACCCTGCCTGATGGAGCACAAAATTTTAAATCCTGCCCTCAACTTGGAATGGGCGGATAACTAATATAGCAAAGATTGACACTTCATTTTGGCTCTCTGCTTCTTACCCTCCCCCCTTAGTGTCGCTACTGAAGGACCTAAAACATGCCAACATTGTCACCCTCCACGACATCATCCACACGGACAAATACCTGACGCTGGTGTTCGAGTACCTGGTCTGTTTAACGTCTATCGACTCTCCAGTCATCTCGCCTACAAAACTCAAATCAGTGCCTGTATAAATAATATACATTAGTTTCAATAGAATAATAATAATAATGCAGCGACTATGGCCAGTTTATATATTACAGCAGTACTGTATAGAAAAAATGATAATGCAATAATTTTATGTGGTCAATTGCTGGCCATATTTATAAGCCCTAATACTTGTCAATACAAATTCAGATGCATTGGTGATATAAACACATTTAGTGAATATTTCTTTATCTTTGAGGCTCTGTAACCATTTCCTGTTTGGCTCTTTGCCATCCTGGCCTTCTGTCTCCACGTGTGTCCCTTCCAGGACCAGGACCTGAAACAGTACATGGATGACTGTGGGAATATCTTAGATGTGCACAATGTCAAGGTGAGAATATCAGTAATGTCTGCGTAGATGGGTGTGGCACTGGTGTCTGCCCTTCCTGGTATTCATATCTGTAACTGGGTCCTCTGCGGCCTTTTGCTGCAGATCTTTCTGTTCCAGCTGCTGCGGGGCCTTGCCTATTGTCACCAAAGGAAAGTGCTGCACAGGGATCTGAAACCGCAGAATCTGCTCATCAGCCACAAGGGGGAGCTCAAACTGGCTGACTTTGGTGTGCTATCTTGCTGGCCTGTGCTCACACACGGATACACACTCCTCACGTGTGCTTTTTTAAGTCTCTTTGGAAAGCAGTCAAACACTAATGTAATAATGCCAGATCAATGTCCCTGAAAGCACAACCTTAAGATGCAAGAAGTGACCAAGGTAGTATGATCATGAAAGGCAGTACATTTGTATTTTAATCTGAATTTCTGAATTTTTTTTCCTTTTTTCTCCCCATTTACAAATCTGACTAGATGCTGAAAGACTCTGGCTGACCTCTGAAAGGGATTCTGACTCATTTCTGTTATAGGCACTAATTTCTGATAGTTGCTGAAGGTTGATTTATTTGTGATGAAGACTGTGGAAGAACCTTGTTTGTTGCAGAGATTTTGGAGACTCGTGATTGACACCATGACATGGGAGTTTGTTTGTGTTTTCAGCTGGCATTTCTTTTGCCCCAGGCCTGGCTCGCGCCAAATCGGTCCCAACTAAGACATACTCCAATGAGGTGGTGACACTGTGGTACCGCCCCCCAGATGTTCTGCTGGGATCAACTGATTATTCCACCCCCATTGACATGTGGTGAGCATCCAAAACCCATCTGGGGCTCTGCTTTGCAACAGACTTGTGTCATTCTGCACTGTCATTGAGCCCAGTGTCTTCCAAGTGCTACCTGGCATCATGTGGGTTCTGATCTTCTGTCCCATGAACAATGTGTCATACTGAATGTGTGTGAGTGTGGGGGCTCTGTCTATATATGTCTGTACTCCTCTAGGGGGGTGGGCTGTATCTTCTATGAGATGATGATGGGAAGGCCCATGTTTCCAGGATCCACAGTGGAAGATCAGCTGCACTTAATATTCCGCATCCTTGGTGAGTGCGGCCCTTGCCTGCACTTACTGCGATGCTTCTACAATTATGTCTTTATGTACATACATATGTGTGGTATCTGACTGCCTGTGTGTGTGTGTTGCTCTCAGGGTCCCCTACAGAGCTGACATGGTCAGAGATCACCAGCTGTGAGGAACTAAAACCATATAAATTCCCCCATTACACTGCGGAGCCCCTGGTCAGCTACGCCCCCAGGTGTGTGTGTGTGTGTGTGTGTGTGTGTGTGTGTGTGTGTGTGTGTGTGTGTGTGTGTGTGTGTGTGTGTGTGTATCTCTCTCTCTCTCTGCTTGCCTGTCCATCCATGTATCTGTCTGAATTCATAACCTGCAGCAATTATCTCGCCCCCACAACCATAGCTCAGCACCAGTGGGTTATGGGGGTTTAAACCCTGTGTAGCACAGCCTGTGTTCAGTTTGGCCAGTAAAGATATGCAGGTGGCAGTGGGTGTTGGTTTAGCAGTTGTGCTGCTGTTACCGAGTAAACAAGCCAGGGTCACAGCACTGACTGGACCTGCTCAACTTTCATAATTTTCTCACAGGTTTGACAGTGAGGGAATTGACCTCCTGTCCCAGCTCCTCCAGGTAAGTCTGTTTTTCTCTCTCTCTCTCTCTCTCTTTCTCTCGCTCTCACACACACACACACACACACACACACACACACACACACACCCAGACTGACCTCAGAGTACAACAGCACAATAAGGATGATATACTCAGCAGCTCTCACCCCCCCCCCCCCCC
>UFQX01000705.1:380338-391619 GCA_900497675.1 Arapaima gigas | reverse complement strand
AGAATCTACCTGTACTTCTCAACACACATTCAAGTTGCAGGCCTAAGACTTTTGCACAGTACTTTATATTCCTTTGAACAACAATTAGGGGGGAAAAAACCAGAAATAACAACATAACCATGTTACAGCAGTGCCTTCAGTTAGCGGCATTTCACCGGAACCACAAACAGTTTTGTAGTTTCCTTTGACTAAAAGTCACCAACAGGAGCCTTTGACTTCCCTGTTTAGATAATTGTACATACAAACTCACTGCCTTTGTGCCTCACATTATCTGAAGCACTTTTTGCATAGAAACCTGGCAGTGTGAAATTCGGAGCCCTGCAGGTTTCCCACCTCTCTTTGCACCACCTGAGTTTAAACAAGACTCTCCGTTGAATCCGTTACTTTCACTTACAAGAAAAGGCTCCTGGATTAGGCCCTTGAAGACCAGTCATCGGCTCATTGTTCATGGCTGTAAAATATGTTAGCATTCATACAGAATGTACTGCCTTCTAGAAATTTGGCAGTTTTTGTAATCATGGTGATCTTTTGGCTAGATGTACGACAAGGAGTAATTCATAATAAAGGAACATGTCAGGCCTTCAGATAGCCTTGCCTCACACCTTTGTCCAAGTAACACGCAAAAAGGTCTAACCCTGGCCTAAACAAGTCATTTAAATTTAGAATAAATTTGCCAAACGCAAAGCAGTGGTTCCCAAAAAAGTTGATGGTATAGAGGTTTAGAACAGACCATTCCCAAAAACCTTTTTGCAAAATTATAATACTTTTGCGTCACTTCAGCATCATACCGTTCAAATGTTCCTAAAGCATCACGTGTGTGTTACGGCTTTCACTGAAAGCGTTCTCCACAGATGTCTTCTTCCCGGATTAAGCCAGTGTTCTGCAGTGGCCCACATGAGTACGTGTCATAAATCAAGTACCATCAGGCAGCAGAAGAGAAAGACCAGTTTATGCAGCGTGAGATAATACATTCATTTCACAAAATTCGCATAATTCATTTCACTCCTACGTTTATAACTGTGAGGAAAGCTCTCGGAGGCGGTTCCAAAAATCTGGCTTGCATTTCTGTAAAGGAGACCAGAGCTTCACGGCATCAAGTTCATGATCTTTTCTATTGCAGCTGACCAGAGTCTCAATCTAAAAACCCCTGTCACACTTCATATCGGTGTTCTCAGTTTCACTGATGAGTTTACAAAACCACTGTTACTGTCTTTTTTTGCACTGCATAGGGTTTGTGGAGACATTTGTTGCTGGACCTACAATATTATTATTAGCTTGGGCCTCTTAGGTCTCCTCAGCCAATTTCAAAATGCGTTTAATCAATTGTGGCAAATAACCTTTTGTGAGAAAAGGTTTGCTGTACAGTAAGAGATAGTATATTTTATTCAATTTTGCTGAAAGATTAATGCTTGGAAAAATATATTTAGGATTAAAACACATGCCTACGGATGCTCATACGCACACCCATCCATGCTGCATGCGTTCTATCATTACATCTTTGCATTTATTGTTTTTTTAGAACCTGTTTGTTAAGCAGCTGATTGGTAGAAATTTTAAGGCTGGATTTCATACATAAGAAGACAACAGCATTTTCATTCAGACTGTTGACACTGTCAAATATAGTGCCAGACCACCATCCAACCTTCGGCATCAACCTACTCTGCTTACAGTCTTGTGTTTTCATCACTGTCCGAATCCGATTTATATTGAATACTTACGTTTACTCCTGTAGGTTATCAGCAACATTTCCTTGATCTTGTTTTCTGCATCTCAACCCCAGTGTGAATTACTCTCATACCAGCAGTCTAGAGCTCACCTTGCATTGAGGATTGCCACTAATCCATCACCATGGACATAGTCAATAATGTGAATGAAGTGATCATTCTCACTGGTCAAAGTTATCCTTCCCCACAGAGCCACTGGGGAATGGATTGTAAACAAATGGAAATGAATGTATTGAATCAACATCCAGTCTAATGTAATCGAAGGCTTTTCCAGACCACTGGCCTGTAAGGAGGACAGAGGGAAAATGACAGATGTGCTCACTAGAAAGTATCTGTTTACCAGAAATACCTCCACCTCGTGGCAACAGGTAGCAGGAATTAGAGAAACATTCCCCAAGGCTCCTTGATGCTAACACTGCTCTATATGACGGCATACAACACTCAACAAAGGCACACGGCGGTTCAAGACACAACACCAGAACGGGACTGCTCGAGTCCCCGGTGGTGTCGTTTGCTTTGTGATCTTAAGGTACTTTTTGAAGGACGTACTTGTTCCTCTCAGCACTGTCATCAAATCCAGAACCCTTCGAAAATTTTAAACAACAAAGTTGAACTTCTTGATCAAACGTGTTGGTGCTTAAATATTGTTTTTATGTCTAAAAATGCAGTTTGGTTCATTTAGCTCCTTCTGCGAAAACCTGAAACGTTAAAAAAAGTTAAAACGTGTTTCACACATATGCCATAAAGAAACTCATTTTTCACAGTCATTATTCAAATAACCAGCAGCCGTGGGGCCCTCAGAGTAATTTATTTATGCTTCATTTTGACGGACCACCATGACTGGTGCTGCTGCTTATAAATTTCTCCACGTACCTGGTTAGGTAGACTGTGTAATCCATCCTCACATGCTCAGCCACACAGACAAACACAGATATGGAGACCATAACTTTAATTCAGATAGATGCATGTTTTGTTGGTATATTAACCTATTGATTTAGCCACAAATACAGTGACAAATCACCTACTTAGTTCCCTGCTTACAATTAACTGTAAAACAAAATTTACAATGTCAGTAAATAAAGCAATAATCACCATCTGGTCATAAATCATTCTACTTTAGCGCTCAATGCAAACTCTGCACTTCCACAGGTCTGGGTATCATGTTACAGTCCTTATCGGTCAGAGATCAGTATTAAGTTGAAGTGCATCTGTTCTGCATTAGGTGCAGGAATACTTACATTTAGAAGAAAAATGTTTGCGAACCCTTTGCATGTACTTTTTCCTGCATTATTCATAAACTGTGGTCTGATCTTCATCTAAGTCACAATAACAGACAAACACAAANAAATGTTTGCGAACCCTTTGCATGTACTTTTTCCTGCATTATTCATAAACTGTGGTCTGATCTTCATCTAAGTCACAATAACAGACAAACACAAACTGCCTAAGTTAATAACAGACAACCAACTGTACTTTTCATGTCTTCATTGAACACATTGCAAAATTATTCACGGTCCAGGCTGGGAAAAGGATATGAACGCACGTATTTAATAACTGGTAGAACCTCCTACAGTAACAATAACCTCCACCAAACATTCCCTGTAGCGGGTGATCAGATTCGCACAACGGAATTTTAGATTATTCCTCCTGTCTCAGTTCTTCAATATTTCTGGGATACCTTGCATGAACAGTCCTCTACAGATCATACCACAGCATCTCAGTTGGGTTAAGGTCTGGACTCTGACTTGACCATTCCAAAACAGAAATGTTCTTCTTTAATCACTTTGTTACTGATTTACTGTTGCTTTTTGGATCATTGTCTTGTTGCATCATCCATCTTCTAGGAAGCTTCAGGTGACAGGCCGCTACCCTGTTATTCTCCTGTAAAATTTCTTGATACAATTTCAAACTCATTGTTCTCTCAGTTATTCCAAGTTATTCAGGCCCTGAGGCAACAAAGCAGCACAAACCCTGATGGTTCCTCTCTCTTGCTTCACAATTGAGAAAAGGTTTTGGCGTCAAGTGGCCGGTGTCCCTCCAAACATAGTGGTGGGCATTTCTGCCAAAAAGTTCAACTTTTGTCCATCTGTCCACAAAACATTGTCCTGGAAGCATTGTGGAACACCCAGGTGGTCTTTTGCAAACTTGAGATGTACAGCAATGTTTTTTTGTTTTTTTTGCAGAGCATTGGTTTCCTTTGTGGTGTCCTTCTATGAACATGGTTCGGTTGTTTGGTGTTTTTCTTAGAGTGGATACACAAACAGAGACTTCAGCAAATTCTAGAGATTTCTGCAGGCCTTTGCTGTTAGCCTTGGGTTCTTTTTCCAGTTCATTCAGTATTGGACGTTGAGCTCTTTGTATCTTTGCAGGATGCCCCCTCCTAGGGAGAGCAGCAACAGATTTCCTGAATTTGTAGATGGCTTGTCTTATTGGTGGATTCACAACTACTCAGGTCATTAGAAATGCTTTTGCAGCCTTTTGCAGCTTCACGCATCTCTAAAATTCTTCTAAGGTCCTCTGAAATCTGTTTTGTTTGAGGCATGGGGCATATAAAGAGATCTTCCTTGAGAAGAGCAGACTCCCAGTAACCTGATTTTCTGTGTCTTTTGCACAGAGCAGAGCACCTCTAAAACCCACATCTGCAATCTAATCTCATCGGTTGGAACCCCTGACTCCAGTTAGCTTTTGAAGACATCATTACGCCCAAGGTTCACATACTTTTCCTGAACCTAGACTGACTGTCTAAATGGTGTGTTCAGCATCGACAAGAAATACATTTGTCATTACATTAAACATTACGTTACAAACATTATAAACACGATTATTGTGGCTTAGACGAAGGTCAGGCTTCAGGTTTCACAGGAAAGGTTCCTCCAAGCAAGGCATTTGAGGATGGATAAGATTATTGAAGGCTTAGTTTAGTTACTCTTCCTGCCAACACCCCGTGGTGAGTCATTACCCCAGAAAGACCGGAGTGCTAAAGATACTCAGTCAGCACCAGATCAGCAGCCCCCCCAAACACACAGCAACCTGAGTGATGTCTACCCGGTCTCCATTTGCACAGTTGCACATGACCCTGCCTTGGTCAGATGTAGATCAGAACTTCAGTTTTACCACAAATGATGAATGAGAGGATACATGGGCCAAAAAGGAAGGCTCAAATATGAAAAACGTATTTAAGTACTGCTGCTGCATTAGCGCACGTCTGGGTAGCTGACTGTAGAAGCAACATTCAAATAAAATACATGCACTTTTACCCATCAGGAAGCAGCTAGTTTTTTTCTGCTCAAACTGGTTAACCAAAAAAATTAGTTCCCAGCAGTCATATGCAAAGTGCTGATGGGTAGCATGTAATAGAAATAGTTGCTTGCGAACACATTATCAAATGATAAGCAGTCGTGTTTTAACTATTCTGAGCCACAGGTTAAAGGGGAAAAAAGAGGACCTGGCACTAGAAAAGTAGGGGGGTTGAGGAGAAGAACGGAGGAGAAAAGAGAGGGAGTGGTGAAGGAGACAGGAGACAACAAGTGGCAGTGGAAGGAGAAGAAACTGATAAGAGGTTGAGGGAGAATGAGACTAATGGGAAACCAGTGATGGAAGAAAGAAAAATGAGCACACTGAGAGGAAGAGGAAAAAGAATACAAATAAGCGCAGAGCAGTAGAGGAGCGAGTGATGGAATGATACAGCAGCAGGTAAGAAAGGTCAATAAAAAGACAGGAGAGGAGAGGGAGGCACAGGAAAACAGTGATGGAGGGGACAGCGAGAGAGGATGATAATGAAGTAGCAGATGATATGGAGAAACGATACTGGAAGACAAGGTGCAAGTGGACACAAAGAAGCCAAATGAGGACATTTTCTCTCTAGGAGTTAAAAGCAGAAGCTGAGTGACAGAAAAGAGGAACGAATGAAGAAGCAAGTGATGAGGGTGATTTGGCCTGTGGGTCCACGGTGCTTATATTTATAATTCACGTGACATTTAGGTTGTTTTGCTAAGTGTATGACTTCAGCGGACCACAACACCAAACGGGCAAAATAAAAAAGGGCGAGGAGAGAGCATGAGAAAGCGGGCTAGACGTTTATGCGGTGAAGGGAAATGAGAGGAAAAGCAGAGTGAACTGAAAGATTATCGCCAATTTGAAAAAGAACAAATGTTCGCTCTGACAGATTTGTAGGATTCGCCTCGGAAAGGGCGAAGAAGAGCGCAGACGTGACCGAGTGGCAGAAAGTGTGAAAGGGTGGTGGAGGATATGGAGGGAGTGACAGCCCGAGACATCATGCGCAAGAGATCAGAAGACACGCAGCGGAAGCAACTTCTGTTCAGTCTCCCTGGTGGCAGACGGCCCTCCAACACAGACCCCGCAGGCGCAAAGCAGAGGAGAAATGAGTTGCAGAGAACACCGAAAACACATAAATAGTAAAAAAGCAATCCAAAATACTTTCAGTACCTTCCATTTCATGACTACATTAATACCAAACTGCTGAGCTTGACATTTTGCTAAAGAAGGGCGGCTGCAGGGTGCACTGAAAGCACAAACTCATAACCTTCTTTACTAAACCCTGCGTTCAAGCCAACCCACATTTTCAGGTAGATAGTATCTAATTTCTAACAGATATGAAGCCAGCAAAACCATAACCAGAGCCTCAAGCCGTAAACTGAAACGAAATCTGTTTTGTGAAATCATAACAGCGGCAGAAATAAAGGGCCAGAGGTGAGTTTCCCAGTGTCTTTAAGTTAGAGGAACTGTACAAGAAGAAGAACTGATGATGTTTCTCCAACACCGCTTGACTGGTGTATTTGTTCACGGAAGCAAAGCAACCAGCACAGCCCTGCAAACCGGTCCTTGGGTGTCAGTTTCTCCCATCGTGCAGCTCTGCAGCATTTTAAGTAACAAACCAGAATTATGCACTTGCTCCTTTTTATAATCCCTTGTATTTCATCCACAGCACACGCCGCCCTACGTCGTGAACTTCCAGTTTAAAAATTTTAGATTTTACAGACTGCCACAAAATTATTCCACACAAAACAGAAAAATCATAAATACTATGTTAATGTTAAGCATAATATAAGAGGGAAATGCATGTTTAATTTTAATCTTTGTTACAAAATAACTTCATTAATGCATAAAGTAACTTTATAAAGAATTTAATGCTGTGTCTCAAAAAATAACCATGCAGCTGCATCCAATGTATGTACGCTTCCGTTTCAGCGCTGGCTTTATTTCATTTTATTAGACATATTACATGTTCATTACACATTACATTAGGTTATAAAGTGTTACTGTAGTAAATAGTGCTGTACTGTACAGTACCATCATACTGATGATTTTCCAGACTTTCAGCATATCTGGTCACCAACGTCTCACATAGACCAGAAAAGCAAGGACAGACTGCATCTAAGGTGTTAAACGTAACTTGCAGCCCTCTCTTTAGGATCAGTACTTTTATCTGATGTCCTGCTATAATGCGGAGCCATAGATTTGTCTGCAAGTGTGCATATTAGGCAAGAAGGTTGTTTCTGCCCCATACTGCCTTTGCAACGTAATATGGCAAGATGTAAGGGACATACTTTGCTAATATCCCGTCTAATTTTTTGCTTTATTTCTATGCATTTGCACAGTGTTTCCATCTTAGTCTCCTAAACTGTAATCTAGTAAACTGGGTCCAAATAGGTAGAACAGAAGGCAATGAGGCTTGAAAAGTGTACAAGATAGAACTAAGTATTTGAAGTGATTAATTATTGGAATTGGGACAATGAATGACCACAACTCATAACCATACAGTAACGGTTCATTACAGTAAATTCTCTCCTTTACTTTATATCATAAGTTTTGCCCTTAGCAGCGTAGTTCCTGTGCAGCTGCACGGTGTTCTACTGCGGGGTCTCTGTCACATACACACAGATTAGTGATGTGTACTAAATGCAACAAGTTTAAAGATAATACAGTTTGATACTATAGTATTTATTACTGTCACTAGTTTGCACATCCCAGCAACTGTTACATGTGAACATGCAGGTGCCGAACATGGCATATACAGCCGTCTGTTACTTGTTTTCTACACCAGAACAGCTGGGGAATGATTAGAGTAAAGAACCAAACAGGTGAGAGGGAGGGGGGTAGAAGGTGAAAATGTAGAAATTAATAAGAAATTAAACATGCCCACACTGTAATGTACTGACATGGGGAAAATAGTTTTCGCTTTCCTTTCCACCTGCGGATGTGGGCAACACCAGGAAATACAGCTGGTTTTGTTTTAACATCTTGATTTTTAGCGACAGCTCATATTTAAAATAAAAGAACATACGGGTATTTTGAGAATGGAATTCTCTCGGTGGCATAGCTGCGTTCAGCAGAATTTGATAATGTATCCCACTTATCTCAAATATCCAGTTGGCCTTTATGGGGTCTTTATTTGGGGGCACTGATTCTGTGGTATAGTGGAACAATCTTGGAGGCTTTTGGTTTAGTTCCATCTTCAGATTCCAGTAGAACTTCAGGCTACATGTTTGAGTAGATCCTAAAAACTTGTTTAAAAAGCCAGAAACACTTTGACAGATAAAAACATGCTAATGTTGTCATACATGAAAATACCTTTACTTGGTGTTCTAATTAATTTAAGGTGACTTTTTTTTATCCTGGAAGTTATTTCTTTCATAAGGAATTAATGATAACTTGATCGCCTCACTAAAGGAATTTGACTAAAAGTGTGATGTCAAAGAATCAATTCTACTTGCAGACGTGACGCTTCCAGCTGTATGAATCCAGAAGTACACAAAGGACCCTCTGACAGGCTTTTTGTTCGTTCCCGTGAGTGTAAAACATTCATGTCCGATTACCATCCTCTGCGGGGTCCAGCTGCACCGAAACAATGCGAGTTAACTTATTGGAACCAGATGGTGGTAAGAGAGCAGTAAATATTTTCACTAGTCTGATGTCAAATCAGGTTTTTGAACAGAAAACATGGTACAGTACAAAGTACAATGCAACCAAGAAGAATCAAGTAGAAATTTAATTTCCCCATAGGGAGCCATTATGTGAATTCAAAGAATTCAATGTACAAATAACCATGATGCTAACTAGCTAGAAAGTTTAACAAAGCAAAACAAGCTGTAAATTCACAGGCAAAAATCAATTTGTTTTCTTGGCTGAAACAGATTTCAGGGCAATTTAGGCTTATGACTTTCTTACTGCCCTTATTATAACAGATTAGTTACACATTTAGTAACACCACACACTTTCAGAGATGGTCTCTATATTTGTTTTTATTGCTTTGACCAATCGTCATTTTAAAAGTCTTGAAACATAATATTTTAAAAGGCAATTGAACTTTTGCACACAAGTCAACAATGGCATCCCTGAAGGTTATACTAAAGATTATTAAAAAGAGAGCTAGGAAACAAAAAAATGAATTTCAAACTAGTTTAAAAAAATAATTTTACTTTCCTCCTGAATCATGTTCTCGCAAACCATCTTTCAGTTCCAGTGAAATGTATGGCTCTGCGGGAGTCGGAGTAAGACCCAAACAGCATCCGTCTCCCAGACACTCAACCTTCCTGCCCTTCCCCAGATGCTCAGCCTCCATTTTGGGGACGGTTTGGCTCAGCACAGAAAGTCCCCGCACCCAGAAGCCTTCCCCTTTAGTGACCCACACAGATACAGTCATGATCATCGGTACAAACAAGTGGCTCTTCTCCCATCAGCTGTCCTGCTTCTCCTTGACTAGCAGAACTGTGTGCTGCCCTCCACTGGACACAGACAGAACTATACGGTTCTCCAGCTGCTTGCCGGTCATTTCCACTGGGCTCCATTCGTCGTCCTCTTCCCCCGTGCCAAGCTGCAGGTTAGTCCCCATGCCCCAGGCATACACAGACCCTTAAGGCAAAAGAACACACAGGACTCACTCAGAATTCCACCTGAAAGCCTGACAAGATTAAAGAGCTAGAACTGTAAGCAAAATATTGCAAATTCAAGGAGATAGCTTATTGAAAGCGACAAAACGTACCTAGAGCATTCTATTGACAGTTCTAGAGCTTGTCTTTTCTTTATGAAAGATTATTATGCAAACAACCAACATCCTCCTCAATCTGCTTAAACACAAAAACTGCAACCTTGTAGGGGATGAGGAGGGATGGAAATGAGCAGCATTTTAAGTGTTGAGTACCACCTAGTTAGTTTTGCATTGTAAGTGCATGTGATATTTCAGTGAAGACTATAAGGGTTATATCAACTACTGAACATGCAGGGATGAGTTTGCAGGAATAACATTTAATGACGACAGAGCAGATTTTCATTCACTAATGCCAAACTGGAGTTTACAGACAGACAAGCAGTTGTGACATAGGACCTGAAACTATAACCTTAGGGTTACGATTCCAGTACATGCCAAACACTGGCCCCCACCTTGCTTGGTGACAGCATAGCTGACCGATGCGCCACAGGCCACAGATTGTACAGCATCCACGCCAATGATGGCTGTGGGTTCACTCTTCTCCTCTGCTCCCTTCCCCAGGCCCAGTCGTCCATATTCAGCCCGGCCCAGACTGTATGCCTTGCCTTATTCAAGACATCATGCACACTCAGTCACTCACACGGTACAACGCTGCATGCTTCAACTTAAATCAATAGGTCCATAGCACAAAACTACATTCAAGTTTTTAAACTAACCAGAACTTCTAAATATTGTGAATGTGGGGGGGGGGGGGTGTTCTCAAATTAAAGTCTAAAAACTCTGTCTCGAGAATAAGGCAACATACCCCTCCCAGTGCCACTTAGCTGTCCAGCAGCTCTCAAAATCCAGGTATTAAGGAAAACTTACTACTGGGCATTTGCAGCATATAAACCCCACCCAAACCCACCTTCAGAGTCCAGACACACAGTATGGTGCTGGCCTCCTGAAAACCCCACCCAGGAGGTGGTGGAGTTCTTGAAGGCTGTGAGCTTAATGGGGGCAAAGCAGGTGGCAGTCCCAGCAGTCCCTGCAAAAGCAGTCAGAGGTATGAGTAAGGGTGAAGCAGAAAGCAACCATGATGTGGCCCCACAACACCATCATCTTCTGAAGTCATCAGAAAAAACCTCCCAAGCTCAGTGTTCCTCTTACCCTTATCCAAGTGACACCTGCTTGAGGAAGTGCTTAGGACAAATATACTACACTGGGCAATGGTTAATATGTTCAGGAGGTGCCCTCTACCCTGTAAACGGTTTGCAACATCTGTAATTATTAAAAGAATTATTAAAATGCTGTTTCACATATTGCCTTTTACACGTCAATTCCTATACTGTCTTTTATACTTTGCCACCGGTTAGATTCCGGCACAAAGTGATGTGATTCATGTCGGTCAGCAATTAAGAATACAAAGTGTGATTAAAAAGTACTATCACTTAATTATTGCAACGAATATTGTACATACATCTTTTATGTGCTGTCCACTTAATCTTCCCTAGATGATATGTATTAGTCCCAACACTTCTGCCACGCTGGAAGTGCCTTCACATCACTACATCAAAGCTCCTGCCTTTCAATTTCACTTTGGCTTTTGGGAACAAGGGGGGGGGGGGGG
>UFQX01000705.1:365654-380190 GCA_900497675.1 Arapaima gigas | reverse complement strand
GGGGGGGGGGGGGGGGGGGGGTCACCTTTATGAGGACAGACAGAAAACAGTCACTGATCTAAGACTTAAATAACTTTTAAAAAAACTACACATACTGTCTACATTAGCATTTGATTTGTGACTTTCACATAGCAACTCTGAAGGACTATGGTCCAAACACAGTTATATTCATGCCAGTCACAAATGACAATTTACTTCTTTAAAAACTAAAAATCTGCACATATGAAATTCTTTGTGAGTTAAGGAAGGTAATATTAGCTTGAAACAGCTTGGCAGAAAAATGACAGCCAGCACCTGAATGGATAAACTCAATTTGAATGAATCCCTTTCAAGCCTAAGGACATGAGGCGGAGAAAACATTTTGGAGGAACTACATGTGGTCAGAGTTGACGTCAACTCATTGGTACCAAAAAAAAAAAAAACTTGGCTACAAAATTTTTGTTTTGCTTCTATTCTTCATGACTATTCTTAGACACAATAAACTGTGCTTTACCTGCTCATTTCGTGTGTATCATATCAGGCATTCATTCCCTTAAAACACGGAAAAAAATACCTCTTTAAGACAAACTCACCTAGTTGGTGGTAGTTTGAGAGCCCAAAGCCATAAACATGGCCCTCTTTGGACACAGCAAAAGTGAAATAGGCACCGCAGAAGACATCAGTGAAACGTACTTTGCCTCGTGAACGAACTGGCACTAGTTGAGGCACCAGCAACCGCTCTGCAATCAAGCAGAAACAGACAGAAAAGACTCAGGCGAACATATTCCAAACTGGTGTCAGTCACACCACATGCTTAACGTCAGTGGTACAATAAAACAAAAGAAATATTAGAAATGTACTCATTTTTACAACTAGTGTGGCATTACGCAATTAAAAACAGACACATACCTAGGCTGACAATATTCAAGAGAGCCCCAGTTAGATGGGTAGACAATAAGCAGGAAACACACTAGCATCACTCATACGCTTTATGACCAGAGTCAGGTTTCACAGTGTCCAGTGAAGAGTTTACAACCCTTAGGATTGAGACCTTACCCAGGCCTTTCCGTCCACCCCTGTTGGCAAAGCGCTCAGGGACCCTTCCCAGCTGTCCCTGATCCCCACAGCCCGAGCTGTACAAGTCTCCACTCAGGGTCAAAATCATCAAGTGGTCATTGCCTGAGGAGGGCAGATATGGTTAGCGGGTGGACTGGAGTTGCACAGGAATCAAACATCACGCTCTTCCAGTAAGTGATGACAAATCGATAGCCAGAAGAGCCAGTTGCAGTTCTGAGTACAGTGTTACAACAGGAAGTCTAGGAAATTTGAGAACATAATGCATACAGGTTGCATCTAACCTGAAGCAATTTTGACCACAGGTTCCAACAAGGGAACTTTTACAGGTAATGTGCATTTTTTCATGGGTTCCAGTAGACCAATCACTCCATTGTTGTCCTAAAACAAAGAGGATAAACAAAATCTGTCATTAACTTGACATTAACCCCTTTCACATTTACTTTCTAAATCAACTCGCAGATGAACATTACTTATGAAGTAACAGCACCCTTATTTGGCAGTGTATTAACCAAGATTTTTTTCAGGCACAAGAACAAGGTACAGCTGTCCCACGCTACTGCATGGCTGTCAATGCTTCTCAAACAGTTACCTGATGTCCATAGGAGTTCACACACATTAGAAGGCCACTCACCCTGAAAGAACCCCAGATGTAGACAGACCCCTCCTCTGTGAGGGCTGCCGTATGACTGTCACCTGCTGACACCTGGACCACCTTCTCTGCAAGCTCCACCTTCCCAGGTTTCATCTCAGAACCCTCTTCTGTTGTGTCACGGCCCAGAGCTCCCTCATCATTACAGCCAAATGTGTAAACCTGGTGGTGGGGCAGGACTAAATTCAATACCACACTAAAGCAAGAGGAGCATTCAGCAACATGGGCAGCACAAAGGAACAGAAAGTAAAGGAAATGGGCCTGCAGGTTTACTACCAAGGTTTCTTAATCAGTACTGCCACAGTATCCAGCTAAAAGCGTGAGCAAACATACCTTTTGGCAGTTACATTTGCAGACAGCTGAATCCGTTTAACAAATTACGGTACGTGCAAATTAAAGCCAGCTAAATTTATCAGCTGCAAACCCACATCTCATTTATTTATCTATATTATATTATCTTTATGAGACTCCAAGCCCTGCCACTCACACTGCCTGAATCACTGAGGCACACAGTGTGCATGCCTCCCGCCACAGCCTGCACCATTGGTTCAGGAAGGGTCACCAGTGCTGGTTTCTTCCTCTCCATCACATCCTCTCCCAGACCCAGCTGTCCAACATCTCCCTGGCCCAGAACTAGCACCAGTCCCTTCTCTGTGCCATAACTGCTATGGGTCACTGGAGAAGGACAAGCAGAGAAAGAGAGTAAAAGATGAAACATTGAAAAGAAATGTGCAAAGGATTCGTTTTTGCCACATATTCATTATGTAATCTGGATTCTGTTGGTTTTCCCATCAAAAAAAACAACACATTAATAAAACATCTGTGCATTTTCTTTTACGCACACGCACGTAGTCAGACTCCTATTTATAAAAATTTGCTTGTACGCATCCAAAGAAAATTTCACGTGTTACAATATGGCAGTTAAATGGATGGATATGGTCTAAACTGCATTATCCTTCTACTGCTTGATCAAGGTACTAGCCCTGAATCAATATAGTAACAATACCATGGTGTAAAAATCGGTAAGCTAAAAATTGACACAAAAAAAGCCTCTCTTTTTCAAAATATCAACATCCGTGTGTGACTACTGCTTTCCTCAAAACAACGTCCTAATGAAAAGACACAGGTTTCAAATAAAAGAAGACAACAAAGCTGCAGTAACTATGCAATGTACCCTCCTGTTCTAGTACAAATGCAACTGCTGATAAAAATAACTAAGGGAACAGAAAGGATAGAGGAGAGTTTCTTTGCACTGTGGAGAAGAGCAACCCAAAAAAAGCTCATCTTAAGGAGACATCCCGGGCCAAAGTTCACCTTTAACTTTCTTGGGGGCCTTGGAGTCCTCCGCCGGACTCGGCCTCTTCCCAGCTTTCTTCGCGGGCATTTTAGCTCCCAATGCTGCAACATGACAAAAATGACATGGTACACCAAGGAACAAAAACCCACGTGCCGTACAAGCTTCTTTAACACGTGTTCGCCTCTTCCAACCAGAGTAAAAACAACGAAGAGCTACAGGAACAGCGTCTACACAGTGGGATATTTTCTAAAAAGACATGTAAATAGTCACACCGGACTTATGCAATTATGTAACAGTGAAGCAGAGAAAATTTTTTAATTCAGGACTCAGAGAGGGACAAAAACAACGGCTGTGGAAGACAACAGACAGTAAAACATCACAGCAAGTTCACACAAACTCCACAATCTGCGTGTTTAAAAGTAAAACACCACACAAAATTAGTCACATATCAACCAGAAATAACTCTGCTCCGTTTAATATGAGAAAGCGGTGCGTTTTGAAAAACCGAACGTATTATTCTTACCTACAGTCGAGGGAAAAGGTCGTTCAGAAGAAGCAGCTGCTCAAGCGCGCCGAGCGTGTTCGTGCATGCGCGTGCGCTCCTCCCGTCGCAGAAAAAACGCGTCATTGGAGCTGTGGCACCTGATTGGTGAGTTTGCCGAGCGCGAACACAGCGCGCGGGGTCCTATGAGTGACTGAGGCCAGATGCCAGACTGCACCGGACGCAGTCAATCTGCAGTCTTTCAATGGCGTTTTTGTGTTTGGCGGATCACACATGTCCTGCGATAGAGTTCTTCTCTGCGTTTAAAATGCATCCATTATGGTGCCACTAGCTGCCAGCGACGGTGTTACGTGTGAACATAGCCATGTAGGGACAGAAAACGTAATGCATTAAAATTAAACACAAGCTGTGCTCTGCGTGTCCGTAGAAGGGCAGACTGACGGTCGTGTTTGTCAAGGCCCAAAATAATATATTCAGGTGTTATTTTCAACAAAATCTATTTTATGAATGACTGTCAATCGAGGAGCGTCGTATTAAGCAGCTGGCTAAGTCCATTGTTGAGAGTTACTTTTTTATGTACGAAACGCCAACATCTCTAACAGTAATTTAAAAGTTGGACCTGGCAGTGATACGTCAGCAGTAGACTTGCATGATAAAGGGAATAAAAGCAGCATATGAATGTGATTTCACAATACGCATTTGAATTGTATCATTTGGGTTTATCCTACTGTTAAAGTGTACTCCTCAAATGAAATTTAAAGCATATAAATTGCACATGCAGTTACCACTGACTCAAAATGGGGTTAAAACTTAATTTCAGGTCCTGGTCACAAGCCTGTATTGTTGCATTGATATTAATAAAATGCCCTTGATTGATAAAATTTGTCACCAATATCAAAGTCTCATAAAACGAAATGAACCACAAAGTCAGTTTATTACGTTTGGAGATAATCTTACTTCGGCTAACGCGTGAAAATGTGTAATATAGGTTGTATTGTAACATATGGCCATGCAGTCAGGATGGTGAACATGGCCACCGCTCACGTACAGTAACTGGATGACTGATCTGGTCGTTTTCCCGCTAAAAATAAGGTTTGGCGTTTCAGTGGTCCTGGAGCAGATCTGAGAAAGACTCCAAACTGCAGTGAAGTTGTTCATGTAACATGAAACCGATACCACTAGTCATCAATTTGTAAAACAAGAGGCTTACAAACCTGTCATAGGTATACATTCTTAACGGATATCAACACAAAAAAAGAGCACTGACAAAAGGGACACAGAAAAAAAAACCCTTACCTGTGCCTTTGCCCATTATCAGAAAAATAATGAAATGTACTTGTATTACAGGGAATCATTCATAAGGCTACCTTTCATTGTTCTTCAAACAGGTCTCACTTGAAAGTGTTCTGTATCATTCATTCTGGTGAAACTATTCCTATGAAACAATGTATTAAGTATCACCTAAAATCCTACCTCAAATGATATGAATTATAGGTATAAGATCTTGTATGATTTGAGTTCAGTGAAAAGGAAAAACCACATTTGTTTTTGCAAGCTTTTAATGATTCTGGTGACCATGTTCAGCTAAACAGAGAAGATGCTGTCAGTTTCTAATTCTTAAAAAAAAAAAAAAACTATACAACTTTAAGATAAAACAGAACAGGTATAATATTTATATCCCAGTTCTCATAGTGTTGTTGAATTATACACTAATATATTTGTGCTTACAAAACAACAACCTATAACACCTTTATTATATTTAAAGTAGCATTTAAAACAATAGGAAGACAAGATATACATGACAATCAGTTTATTCTACAAGATAAATCTATACAGCAGAGGACGACCTGGCTTTCTACTGGCTCATGAGCAATAAAGGACAACATATTTTAAGTACAAATACACAAACTTCCTGCCGAAAGGTTTTCCCTGTCCACCGTCAAAGAAGTGAAGTTCAACTGTAGTGTTCTGTCTCTTGCAGAGAGAAAACTTCAAACCCTGAATCTTATGCTAGTTTTTAAAAAAATGTTGTAATTTTTTACTTTGAAATATATACTTGGAAGAATTTAAGGTGCCATGCTTTATCTCACCAATAAAAATTTGATTTAAAAATGCGATAAAACAAATAGGTAAAAATCACTTAATGGGCAGTTGGGATTACATGTAAGGTTGTATCAACACTGGGTAGGTGACATGCAACAATTGTGCTCTATTTTCATGAGTGGAAATGTATATGTGAATGTAAAAAAAAAAAAAAAAAAACTAAGTTAATTTCCATTACTTTTCCTACTACGGCAACACTAAAGCCTCCAATGCCGAGTCAAGGGGAACCCACCACGTTTTGAGCCCAGTGAAAGTTATAATGTCAAACAATTTCAAAATAAAAGTAAAAAACCTGTGCTTTAAAGAATTCTTCATTATTACAGCTTTCCAGGTTAATAGTCTATGAAAAAAATTATTGTAATCTATACACATACACAAATGCACAATTCTTTCAGGACAGTGTCGCTCTGAACTTCCTTCTAGAGCACCCTTCACTTCAACAGTCTGAAAGACCTTCCATTGTCTTTTTCTGGATTTCTTTTCAGTCAGTCTTCAGTTATTCTTGTAAGTAATATTCTCATAATTATTGTTGCTATCGTTATGATTATTATACTTCCTGATAAAGAAGGAAAGAGAATCACATGTTTCATACAAATTGAAATAAAGGCCACCCACATGTTCTTCAGAGTGAAGAGGAGCTTGGACAAATGAGAGTTACAGCACCCCCAGGTCAGTCCCTGATCCTCCCCTATCTCTGTGCTGTCTTGGCACATTTTTCCCCACCTCTGCCCCAGGACATCATGGGGGAAAATACTGCAGTTGTAGTCCTAGCATTATTGTCAGCCCGTCAGCATTCATAGCTGTGGCAGTCAGAGTTGGATGCCGGAGCACTGGTTTGCTCTCACTGTATTGTAAGTTTCCGGATGAGCAGTGACGTACATTCAGAGTAATAAAAGGCAGTCCATTAAGGGAGCACCAAGAACCTGTGACTCTGTGGCTGAATCACAAATGCGTTCTTACTCCCCATGTGTGATCAAGTGCTTTGTTTTTCCAGTTGAGGACGTTCTAAGGCCGATGAAATCTGCGCAGAAAGGAAAACATGAATTTACACATGAAATGGCACAAATCTAAACAATAAATGTGGGCACAAACAGTTACGACACCTTTGCAATGAATGTGAGAAAACAAATTGAGAAACATTTGCAACAATTGAGTTGCGTTCAGTAATTTTCTTTTAAATGAAGGCCTGCTGACAAATAAATTGTCTGCTGGGAAGTACCTTGTGTAGATCCTGCTCTCCTCATGGACCTCCATTTCAGAGCTCTTGAATTCATTCAGTTCTTTACGGATTGCAGCCTTAATGAGGGAGGGGGAAGACATGCATGAGTAGTAGAGAGCAGTAAGTGATGAAAGACCTTGAGCACATAATATTTAAAGGCAACTTCCCAGGCGGATTTACCTTGTCTGCAGGAGTAAGCTTGGTCCAGGGCTTGTCAGCACGGCGGTCATAGTCCTGGGCACTGGTGACCTCCACATACTCATGGAACCGTAGGATCTTCCTTGCTTGCAGCTCAGCCACTGTGGGTCTTTGGCTCAGCTAGGGGTGGAGGGCCGACAAAGAAGCATAGGGATAAATACATTCACATATGTACAGGTCCTTGGTCACTAGCAGGTGGACTGGTGGGGGAGGAGCAACACTGTAATGGCTGGGTGCAGGTTTGTATTCCAAGTTCGTAAACTTCTCTGGTTTCTTTTAAACTAAGTATTCTCCAAACTCATTTAAGCTGATAATTGCCCAAGCTACTCTGCCTCGTCTTTCCTACATTCTCCAGTTAGACAGAGAAAATCAACAAGCAGAGGCAACGCATTCATTTGCCCCAAAGCGAGTGAAGGATGAACTGCCTTACCTTTCTGGTGAGTCTCCGCTTGATCTCCCTCACCTCCGCCTGCCTGTCTGCTTCGTTCTTGGCTAGAAAGGAGAAGACGTTGTGCAAAGTGAGTGCTCTGGTCTTTTAAAGTTTGCCCATCTTGGGACAATAGACTAAACTGCACTGATGAGTACAGTGGGGAGCAGAGAAGGAAAGGGAACAAAGGAACTGATGAGGCCAAAGAAAAAGGAAGAACAGGAGGATGAAGGTGATGACAATGATGATGGACTCACGCTGTAGGATGTTTCTCTGCTCTAGTTCCTCTGCTGTGGGCCTCTGGCTCAGGCGCCTGTGAGAAAGACAATACTCACACTTCCATACAACAGCATATACTTGAGGAACATATAGGTCCACTGGAGGTCCACAAGGACCACTCCTGTCTTTGAAGAGTTCCACAAATTATTTTTAGTTTCAGTAATCTCTAAAATGCTTACAAAAATGTGCTTCACAAGGACTTGTCTGCATTCTTAAACCGTGTAAACAGTATTTCCATTGCAGTCCTGTAACTCAGTTTTGCCATTGTTTAGAACATCCTCTGTCCTCCATCTCTCCTCTTTAGTACAAGTCAAAATTGCTTCCCTAATGTATGTCAACAGCAACATTTTAAAACTCCAAACCAAACAGGCAAGCAGCCACAGGCATCCATGATACTGACTGGAAACATCAGAATCTACTCCTGTTTCTTCAATTTGGTTTTTGGTTTGAGTGACTGACCCCTGCAAGCAAACTGTTTTAAAATTGTTTAGTGGTTTGTTTGCTTGAGGGCATATGTGAGATCATAGAATGTTGCACTGCAGGCTTTCTCTGCTTCAGAATATTTGGGCTTCAGTGCGTGTGTTTTTGTAGGTGATAACCTGTATGCAAGTGACAACATGAGTGTTGACAGCTTCAACCCTCAAGCCTTGGACGTGTAAGAGCACATTTCAGCAAATGTATGCAAAAATGAATGTGCCATGAACAAAAACATGCTTGCAAATCTAAGGACATACCGTGTGAGAGCTGTGCCAATTTGTGTGCGGACTGCCTCCCACTGTTCACGACTCTGCCACGTCAGTGCCCCTTGCTCCTCTCTAGCCTGCCGCTCCGGGGCTGAGGGCCGGCTGCTCAGCTTCAGAGCCAGGGTGTCCTTCCGCTTCACTCTGCTGGCCAGTGCACCTGGGAGAGACAAATGCAGAGTCTCAGTACAAGTTTGAACAGAGCTCCTTTTAGCCTTTAACTAATCTAATTTTGTGTAGTAAATCTTCTTTATTAGACAACTTATTTAGCCCTAATCTTATTAACCAATCAACCAAATACTAGTGCTGCCCAACCACAGCGTGTAATGAATATGGGAGGCAGGAAACCAAGAGGAAGGTTGATTTAAGAAACGCACTGGATTGGCAATCATCTTCATCGGAATCGTCGTCTTTGTATAGCACTGGCCCATCCGAGTCACTGTCATCAGCTGGCTCTTCCTCGTCAGCTTCTTCCTCATATGCCTCCTCTTCTTCCTCTTCACTACTGGCAGGCCCTTCAACCTCAGGGATGATGCTGACACTGATGTCACCCACTAGGCATCTGCGGCTTCGTGGCTCTAATTCCGGCTGTGGGGGAGGAAGGTGTTCCGGAGGTGGTGGTAAGTTATCCTCGTCCTCCTCATCCTCCTCCTCCTCCTCCTCCTCCTCCTCCTCCTCCTCTTCCTCCTCTTCCTCCTCTTCCTCCTCGTCTTCTTCATCAGTATAGTCCTCCTCATTCCTACACAGGTAAGGAACAAGTTGTCTTATCACTCATTCCACAGAAAGAATAAGAAAAGAAGTAAATTTTGTTTAGAACGATGCCCACCAGAAGCCATACTCCTCTCTGCAAATGACAAACTTAGATATTAATGCCTCCCAAGGACAGTTTACAGAAAAGGTAATGGTAATAATTAATGTTAATGTCAGTTAAAGAATAATTGGTGAAAACCTAGCCATCGAGTCCCTGAAGGTCAAAGTAGATGACATAAATCACAAAATTTTGTTGGACCGACAGACGATAATACCACTATCCTTTGTTATGTGAATATAACCTATTCCTGAAAATGCTAGCAAATTTTCATATAGTGAAAGATTATATCCCATTACTCCCAAGCAAATAAAATAATAATGTGTTCCTAGTACATCCCGAAACCCCAACGAAATTTCCCAAATATCGCTAAAACACTCAAACAATTATAAATAAGTCTACCAAAATCTTCTTAACAAGCGTTTCCACTTTTTACAAGACATTTTCACTTGAGGCTGTGAAGACAGACACAATGCATAACACGTTTAAACAATGTAAGCACGAAATGTGATCCTTTCAGCAGAACAGCTGAGATACACCTGCAGGAAAGTTATCTTCCCTGGCTTGCTTCTGACTGCATTCAGAAATCCCAGTTTCGTGCTGAAAATTCCAGGGCACAAATCACTGCTCCAGGGTAATTCTCATTTATAATGTTATCAGTTCTCCCAAAGGGGAATAATGAACCAAAGTAGGGATCCACTGAACATATTGCATCTATTGTAAACAGCTTTATAACTGCACCTTCTGTCAAATCCATACATGTGTCAGAAAAACCATGCAAGTTTACCACTAATTGCTCCGCTGCCTTCCATTTAAAGTAACACACCCAAAATGACTGACAGACATTCCTCTGGAATTAGACTCACTTTCAACAAACCCCACTCTCCCAAAGCAATATTTTCACATTCTAATGCTACATCCTCTCGCCTGGACTTGCCCATGACCTAAGCATTTTCAGTGCTGGATTCAGAGTCAGTTTTCAATTCAGAGACTGTACAACTTTTGAGCACAACTTTTCAAGAGTCGTAAATGCTAATATTCAGATAGTAATCTCTCTAAGAGTGAAGAATAGCTGTAATAAAAACTAAACCTTAAAAAAACTAACCACAAAACCACACACCCTGACTAGAAAGAAAAGTATGGAAAAAAAACTGTTGATAGAGTATAGCATGGTGTTAAACACACACGGGTGCAGACTAAGCACCTACTTTATTGAGAGTGTAAATGCTACTACTCACAGTTTGAGGGGCTGGATGGTGACGGGTAGCGTGTAGCCTCGGCTGCCCAAATCGCCCTGGAATTCTGGCGGGTTCTCAAACAGGAGTGAGTGAGCACGTTGAGAGCCATCAGGATTAGGCATGGTAGGCCCAGGGCTGGTCAGTGCCCGCTGGATCATGATGTGTAGCGGGACGGATGACTGTCGTGCTGGCTCCGAGGGAGGACTAGGCGAGTCGTACTGGAGGGGGGGAGGCAGGGGGTGGGTGTATGAGTGCTGGTGAGCCAGGAGGTGGTGGTGCTGATGGTGGTGGTGGACACGTGGTGGGGACGGCGGGACATGAGTGGGCAGGGGCGGAGAAGGTGGTGGCGGGGGCACTGGGGGCAGCTGGAAGCCCGAAAGGCTGCTATTGAGGTCCTCCTCAGGCAACACACTGTGAATTGAGGCTGGGGGATTGGATGACTCCTCCGAACTCCGCTTGGCAACAGGAGTGGTCCTCTTGGGAGGCATGGGTGGGGAGGGCTTGGCTGGTCCCAGGCTCAGACCAGCAGCATTATGGGAAAGCTCTGCTGAGAAGATGAACAGACACGGGTCACAGGCTGCCCCCTGGTGGAAGTGCAGATTGAAGTGAAGTGTCATACCAATGCTGTCAACCAGTGTTCAGTACAATTCTCTAAGCAACGAGACCATCTCCAGAGAAGGACCATATAAGCATGCAGATGATACAGCTGTAAGAGCCTGACTAATGTATTTCAACAGTGACTACACTCCAGAATCACATGTGATTGCCCAGGCACTTTGGTGTTGGTGAATGATTGAATTGGAAGCCAAACACTGAAGACTCAGAAAAGTGATAATCAGACCAATTTTAGCAAGTCCCTCCAAGCAACAACTCCTCTGTGCAGCCAAATCAAAAGGATCGAAATGAAAGCTTCATTGTGCATTTGTAACTCAGTCAAGGCAAGCAAAAGCAAGCTGAAGATGGTACAGAAGCCACAGTAGCAAATTATGGTTTTAGTAACCTGCCGAAGTGTGGGAGTCAAACACAGCATTCATTTGGTTTACTGTACTTACCCAGATACAGTTCATTAAGGTCCAATACAGTTCACATATCAAAAATTAGTAACATTAACTGAAAGATCCAGCTGAACGGGCACAGTCACAGTCACATGGAGAAACTGAGTAACATTTCCTACACTTTCACAAAGGAAAAGTATTTAATTTGAAGCCTCAGTATAAGACCAGCTGATACTATGGCTGGAACGCCAAAGTTAGGATGCCATGTCAGACATTAAAGGATCGTTGTTGTATAGTCACCATTGCCATCAAAAAGGCGACATGGAAGCAATACATGTGGATAGCATGCACTGATCTCAGACTGCTGGGAGAGGGAAAGGTGGTGCATATGTCATGCAGCTTCTCATCTGGGGGGGAGAGACATTTTTCTGAAAGATGGCCTTTTCAGCTTCCTCCAACAGAGGGTTAGTCCAGTTATTCCCTAGGCAAAATGAGGCATGCGATGCTCACGTCAGGGACAGCCCCCAGGGTGGGGATTTTAGGTGCAGCTGCTACCGTTGCAGCAGAAACAGTCTCATAACCTCACCTTTACCTGAGCGGGGGGCTCCAGCCCGTCGGCACAGGTACACGGGCAGGGACAGGTAGACGTCGTACTCGCCCTCCCGCTTCCAGCAAGACCAATTCAGGGGGGAGTGTGCATTATCCCCTGTATACAATGTGGAAGGCGGCACAAATGAGCGAGGACTGGGAAACAGACACCAGACTGCTACCTTCGTGTCAGGGCAAACAGTATGAAGGCCGAGGGCAACCATATCGGACTGGCCCAGACCAGTTTTCAGTTCAACTTTGACTTCAGATTCAGATCAAGTTGGGCATATGGAACCATGTTGGAACACCCTGACTGTTTCTATGACTGCTGAGCAGCCACAATTTAAAATTAACACCCATACAGGAACATCCTAAACAGGACAAATCAGTGTGAAGCCCACAGAATAAATGGTGTATTTCAGCACTAATTAAATATTTACAGCAGGGGCTTAATGAAATATATGTACACTTGACTAGTGCTGAGGGGTTTTATCTCATGTTCCCTAGAAACTCCATTTTCAAACCACCTACTTCAACACCACTAGTTGCATATTTGAAAGTATGTGTGCCGCTATATTGACCATTTACACGCGCTCCGGCACAATTTAAGCAATGCATCTCTTTGCAGCAATTTATTTATTTAATTTTTACAAAGAAAGGTCCAATTTCAATAAACTGCAATGTAATTTTAATACTTCCCCCCTCAATCTTACTCGATAATTACTGAGTTGATAAAACAGTGCTTTCATTCAAAGCAGCTTGTGACGTTTAATGCATTGCTGTGTCTATAAATGTCAATTTGTCTGTATGTCCTTTATGCGCAGCTTTATACACTTACAGACACCAATACACGCAAGCACACACATATCAGAGCTCGGCTGGCTTACATGTGCTACAAACACATGCTGAGGTACTTCCTCACTGAAAGTTTGGTGATAAATACGTTATTACAATTTGCACTTCAGTCCATACATACCATACCATACCATACCATACATGCTCTACACACAGGCACGCACTCAGTGACACACATTCACATGTGTGTGACCATGTGCGAGAGAGAGAGAGAGAGAGAGAGAGAGAGGGGGAATGTGTGTGCAAAGTGCCCTTTATGGTTTGCCATGTAAACAACCGGACACGCAGAAATGTACCAAAACCTGTATTAAATTAAACAAATTTAAAGGTAATAAAGTTTGAGTTTGGTAACATTCAATGTATTACTGTCTGCATGTCACCACAGCAGGCATATATGTGAGCACAGGAAAACATAAAAATAAATAAGAATTTATACATGATAAACATTGGTCATGTAAGGGAAATCTGGCAATATAATTTTTCTAATATCATAACATTTTGTTTATTTTCCTTTCCATTTGACTATAACCGGCATCCATGTCACTCTCTGCGATACCTGCCTGTTAGGCATTATCAACACTTATATACTGCATAAAGAACATACAGAAAAATAGAGAATAAGATCTATAGATAACTAGATTCACAACATTCTTAGAACCCTTAATTATGTATTTCAGTATAGCAACATATGTCAGCTAATGATGAATGTGAATGTTTAATTTTTTCCAGAAGGGGGCGCACTAAGGTCTCATTTTTTAAAGGCAGTTGCTGCAGACCGCAGTTGCTGCAGCAGTCTCTAATGCGAGTGGCAGCTCTTGCACATCATGACTGCCCCAACCCGACTGTCAACCTGGAAAAGAAGGTCTCCTGAGCCTACAGGAGATGCACTGCATGTGCAGAACTAAAAAAAATATTAAAAAAGACACAAAGTCCCCTTGAGATGCATGAGGAAGCACCCCGGAGAAGAAACCGGCTCATGCCCAGCATTTTTGATTTATACTGCTGTAGAAGCTGAAAAATCAAAAGTTGAAAACAGGCAAAGACATTTATTTTCTGCAGGAAACATAGTAAATGGGGTACTAAAAAGCAAATGACTGTCCCACCTTGTTATATTGTGGTAATTACTGAAATGAGAATAGTCAAGCTCCAAAGAGACACAAAAAAACATGAAAAGCAGCAGGGGTAGGGCCTGAAGCAGCTGAGCTCTGCGGGGCTCCAAGCTACTTGGTCCGGCATGGTCCTCTGAGGACAGTAGTGAGTGGAAAGTGTTCTCCCAAAACAAGTCTGTGTTTGTGAACTGGCTGTCCACAGGTCAACAAAAAGAGGGCGCAGAGGGGAAAGGGGTGTGTGTGTGTCACCTGCCCATAGTGGTCTTGCAGCATTGCCTGCATATTCTGGTCCTAGTGAACTAGAGGCTTAAACTAATTTGCATTACAAAAAACACCAAACCCAAACTGTAATCAGCATCCTTCTGTGCATTAGGCTGTGGGCCCTTCATCAAAACAGAAGTCAAGCCCAATGTAATAGCCTGCAAAAAAAAAAAAAAAAAAAAAAAAAAAAAAAAAAAAAAAAAAAAAAAAAA